>JAOPJK010000108.1:10966800-10980572 GCA_027123565.1 Phycis chesteri
ATACCTATATAGATATATATAAAATATATATTATATATGTATATGTAAAATATATTATATATATAATACATATTATATATATGTATATGATATATTATCAGGTTTGTTTTATCTCGTTGTTACTGTCAGATGTGGGGGTTTGTAATAAATCAATAAAAAAAATTGCAATTCTACAGATCACAGTGGTTGTCGTTACATGGACTAAGTTGTAATAACCTTGTATATCAGTGAGACACTGTTACACTCAGAAGGAACAAACACTGTGAGTTGCTGCTGTTTTGTGATAAAATAAAGTTACTGTCCCTTATGTTAAGTGAAATAAATACATGTTAGAAGAAAAAGAAGACTTTATGTTTATCTCCATCTCTTTTCTCTAGTTTTTTTTTATACCGACCCACGTCAGGTCCTTGTACTTTATGCATGGATATGAGGATTTCATCATATGCTCAATAAAATTCTGATATGAAGCGTAGCCATAGTCATTTCACCAACATGTTTCACCAAGAGCTTGTTAGAACTACTTTACAAGTGGGCTACTGGGTCAGCAACAACTTTGCCCAAACATTGCAGAAACATTCTTCTCAACCACCAGGAATTGCCTTAAAAACTACAGAAAACGCGATAGGTAGCATATGTTGTTGTATTTGTGTCTTCCTGTGTGTGTGTGTGTGTGCTATCAAGCTATCAAGCGATGAGTAAGAACATGAAGGGGGGGGGGGGGGTAATGCGATGTGATTTCAATGTGACAGCACCGACATGTCAACAGAGTGTCCTTGTTAGTCACAAGCACTTGGCCCCATATGGGTGCCATTGATTGTATGCATACGTTCTCTCCCGATTCCCATGCATGTTATCCAACATGCGTGGGCAATCGGGTTAGTGGGACAAACACAAAGACAAAGGCAGGATAATAGGCAGCAACATTGGTGTGCGTTTGCCATGGCGTGCACAGCTTACATAACGGCCTTTTCGGTCGGGGGGGGGGGGTGGTCGAACAACTATGAAACATCCCAGAGGATTCCCAACTCATCTTCCGGCGGAATAAAACAGTAATCTTGGCCCAAAGACAGCTTCCGGGGTTTGCAATGAGAGCGTGAAGGAAGGAACGAGGGGTTCTTCAAGGGCGCTAGTTATTGTGTTCTCATTTATGGCCGTGCTCCATGACTTAGTAAAGCTGAAAAAATGCAATATAGAACGGCGTCCTTCACATGGACAAGAATATACAGATCAGTAACACGTGAATGAGTGGAATACAACGCGCCGATCAGATATCCGGTAAAGCAGATTTATCGTTCAATCGTTCGCGCCGATGAGTCGATTGACGGGCATTTCATGGTGCAGTGTGCAGAATGTTCCCCCACTTGTTGTTTGTGATCTATTTATTTCAGCCACTTAAAGCATTTTCCGGATCGGCAGGAGATGGAGAACGACTTATCCAAAGGGTAACGAAGTCACACACAAAACAGACACACTTGTTCACCACAAGACCTGTGGTGAACATCAGGCTACATGCTAACAGACACACATGAAATGTATCATTATATTTATCTAGTTAGTTAGCTAGTTATCTAGTTAGTCTAGGTAGTTTATTTTTTACCTTTGTTTTACCAGACAAGCCTTTTTGAGATTAAAGTCTGTTTTACAAAGGTGTCCTGGCCAGATGAGAAGAGGAAATAAGTACACAGAGAAGTAATTGAAACCGCTAAACATTTGCTGGGGAGGGGGGAGACTTCATGCTGAAGTCCAATATCCATGATTAGCTCCAAAACAGCTCACCGCTGGCATTGCCATGCATTCCCTATGGGACGGGTATCCCACATTGGAAGACGATGATTTTAGTTTGACACCCCTCTCGCATTACAGAATTGTGACGTTGGTGATCAATTGACATCCATTATTCAAAACGAGTGTTTAGCTACTCCCATAGCTGTGTCTTTGGTTTGTCCAACCCAGTTAAGTTCTTAAGAACTATCCTGGCTGGGTATTCGATATTGCCCACAAACGAACAAATCCACAAGATATGATTACGCCTTTACACGCCACTGCGCATGCTCACAGACTCACAGACAGTACGAACTCCGTGTGAAGATTGTGGCTGCATTTTAATGTGATCATTCTGCATTTTAATGTGATCATTCAGCACGGTGATGATTAACAGACCACTGCTGATGCAGTTCCCCAACCGTAAAATGTTATCGTTTTCTCTATCTTTTACAGCGGAAGCAATTAAATCATTTTTAAATCAGTCATTTTTGGTTGATATATTTTCTTTCAAATGATTGATTTCTTTAATATGTGGTCATGTAACAATGCATCGGGGTCTTTCTTCACGCTGTCTGGGTTTCTTTCACGATAATGACCTGCTCGCTGTAAATGATAGCCCTTATTCATAAATACTGGCCCAGAAAAAAACCTGGACAAAAAAAAAGTTATCGTTTCAGTATATCCGTAACTACTTATCTTGACATTGCGTCATGATCACTCCACTTGGCAATCAGATGGCCGCACTGCTAATTCAGCCCAGCCACGCGCTGGAGCTGACGTTTGAATCATTGACATGGGCCATGACAAGCATGGCGTCTGAGCAACACTTGTCTTTGAGACAATGAGGAAGGCAACCCCTAGATAAGCCCCCCCCCCCCCCACACACACACACACCCTCAATGTGTGGGCTTGCTGATTTCACTACACTGGTGTTTTAATCAATCAAACCTTCTTCATAGAGTGCCCAGTGGCAGCAATACAAATTCTTAACCACCAAACCAGATATCAGCAAGGAGAAAGTCAAAGAGACATGTTTGACAACTTGGATTAAAGCAATGAAAACAGGTTGCAGATGACTTAATGAGCAGAAAACCTCCGCTTAAAAGCTGTTTTCCCAGAATCTAGTTTGAAGTGATTGGCTGCGTCCGATGCCCTTGGTTCCTCTGGCAGACCTGAGGCGATGCCAGTGTCGTGCTCTATCCTTGGCCGTGTCCGCCATGGCTAATGCAACCTGACACAAGCGTTTCACTGTGTCTTCTAAATTAAGATGTCCATGATCAAGAGCAGTGGTCAAACGTTATGTCATTAATTCTCGAGATGTAACAATTTGTTCGGCGATATTGCTGTGTTTCGTTTTTGTTGGGGTTTTTTTTGTGTTATTGCAGACGTGATACGTGACTGAAGTTTATACAAATGTCTACTCATGCTTTATAGGATCTTCAGTGTAAGCAGTATGATATTGCTATTATTCTATTTGCTTTAGCGTTTTAGTATCTCGTGTCTTCATGTCACATCGATTTTGATTTATTTCAGCTGAATAAAATATAAATGTGCTGTGTCAGCTGCCTCGTATGATGGCCTTTCTACTTCATCACCGCTCCCTTATCCTCGGCGTCAGCTATTTATCTGTCTCATTTGGCAGTAGAATCGATCATCCCGATTCATCCTTCTGAAAGATACACATGGATGTAAATTGATAAGTGAGACGAGTCACCGCTTCCACTCAGAGGGCCCACTAACCAAAGGTGAAGCTGTATAACAAATCAGAATTTGGCTAATGGGTTAATCCTATAACAGTGACAGGGCCTCGGTTTTACATATGTACATAACATGTGTACATAAGGCCTCAGGATATATATATATATATATATATAAAACAAGTGCATGTACAAATCAAAAGAAGGGTGAAAAAGCATGAAACACCATGAGCTATAATCAGCAACCAATTACTTCTATTTGACAGAACACTCACTTCTCAAAGTATAGACTCTAGATTATCTCTGTCCATTCAAGGCGGAAAATGTAATTGTCCCATGCCTCACTTGGCTTTCACTTCACATGGCTGAACATCCTTATGGGAACACTCGCTCCATCTCAATGGAGCACAATTTGGTCCCCAACAAAGGCAAAGAATTGGTTTTACTTCAAGTCATGATGTGGTATTTTATTTATTTATTCACTGCTTTGCATTAATGTTGTGTTTAGGGCCAATTATTTGAACACAGAAACACACAAAGGCTAATCTCTCTAATACTTTGAGATACTGAGTCACTCTTTCCGATGAGTCAATTATGGTGGCGAGAATAAATCAAAATTTGAAAGGTAAGATGAAAGGAAACAAGAGTGTGGGATGCTCATTGGTACGTGGTGATGTTCAGCCATGTTTGGGTCACTATCATGATAATATGAATACGTCTACATGACAAATATAAGTGATTTGCTTAACCTGCGCATCCAATGGATACGTTACCTGCCAAGGTAATCTACACACATTCAAAAGTTTGGCAAATTCTAGTTCTCATGTTCACCTATAATCTTGGTTTAATGGAACAGTGTCACTGCCATGCATTACAATTCCATACCAAAAGACTTGCGTCTTCTGATTCTGTGCAGACAAAATCCCAGCTCATAGTGCATTTGAGTTCTCTCTTACTTTGTTACTACAGGGAGACCTGAGAGACGTGCAGCAGTGCCTTGAATGAAAATTTCAAGTCTTAGCCATGCAGAGATGTGAGACATGAGGGCATGTACTGGCATGCTATATGACACACTACAGGAGACTAGTGCCCACTGTCTAGCAGCAATGTGCATTCAATTAAAACATCATGGAATAGAAAGTCAGACAAATTCAATGGAACCACCTGGGATGGAGGAACACTATACCACCACCATACCCTAAAATAAGCATGACAACCCAGTATTGGGTTGGTTTGATCCCTATGGCTATGATAGGTGTACCAGTAATACCATATATGAGCTTTCCCCTACACAGCCGTGCTAAGCTGAATGACTTCATCCAGGTATCTTTAGTATCTTATTCAGTACCTTAAGTGTTAACGCTGTTATCCATCTGTTATCGTTAAGCGTCTATAGATTTGTGTAATTAATCTAAATATGCACATTTATTTTTTCCCAAGGTTCTGTGTGCAGTGCAGCATCAGAATATCATGCTGGCTGTTAATCAGCGCGTAACATGCAAGGGAAGCGGCTGACAGAAGAGGTCTGTAACCCTTTGTGCGGGTACACAATGGCTGCTTTGGAAAATTTTCCAAAGTCCAAGGTCTTCAACACAAACAGAGGAGTCAGAAGGTCGTCAGTTGTGTTTTGGGTTCTCCACTCTATTTCCTTTTGTCAGAGTTTAGCATGGCCTAATGAGCCCATTCGATGTTCATTACAGCGATAGTTGGTCTCCTCCATGTGCATCCGAGCTGTGGGGATCTGCTGTAAAAGCACAGCAGTCTTGATTACTCTAAAGGCTGTATGTTACAAGTCAGGAGGACACAGCCTTTACGGTTTAAACATTTGAATCTTACAGGCACACATTCAGTTCAATAAGAACACATTGGTTCATCCTAAAAACCTTTTTTCAAGCCGCAATTTGCACATAGCAGACATCTAGCAATGATTGCAAGTGTTGGTAAATAGCTCTGGTCACTCATTAGCAACCACAACCTTGAGATTAGAAATTGCACATTAGCAATCATTTCTGACTGAGAAGCTTTGATAAGCTAAGACAGCCTCAACATTTCACGCAGTTTCTTCAATCATTCAATATTTTATTGGCTGCTTAGGGCCAGAGATCAACAAAACAAAATGTTTCAACAAAATTTTGCAACATCCATCTCTCAATTGTAGATAAACATCTTAGTCATATGTAGCCCATCCTCTGAGTATGATATTTAGCTATACAGATGGTAGCAAAACATTTTGAGCTAACCTCCCTAATTGTCAATATTGATTGTTAATAGAAATGTCCTATTGGGTTAGGGTGACCAGACATGACCTCGCGATGTAGGGGTCTATCTATCTACTTTACACCACACGCATGATCAATAAATAATTGGTTGTCGATACAATATAGAGCGATTCCCTATTTGTCCTACTTTGGCTTGATTTGGCCTGGTTTACCATGGCTTATTAAAACACATTATAACCATTGGGCATACTGCCCAATCCTTTACTACAGCACTACATTCACCATGGTAAGAGTATGCAAAATTTGTACCCCCTTCTATATGGATCGCCAAATAACAAATGTTCCTGTTTTTCATTTCAGTAATATCTTCACCTTACAATGGGTGGAATTGTCAAGGGAACACTAGTGGATAGGGTTTAAATCACATAAGTGGTTGAACCTGCATGCCAAATTCCCAGCTCAAGACAGTCCATAAGATCATTATGTTGAGATTCGGTGGGCTTAGACGAGCCGGTTTGGTTCCATCCGTGGAAAGCAGAACATTGATGGGCCTGCTAATAATGTGCAGTTTCAGCAGAGTAAAATGTCCAAAAGCTCGACTGAAAGGCTACTAATCAATTGTGTTTGGTTAAAAGCCTAATGATTTGGCTTTCAAGTAATTTCAAAAGAAAATTAGGGTTAGAAATTGGTCTATTATTGCAGAGGTCCTCTGAGTGTAAATGTGGTTTAGCTGTGCCTGCCTGTGCGAGGCTACATGGGAGCTATACATGATATGTAGCTTCACTTAATGATTGGAAGTTGTTAGGCTTTAACCTACTTAGCCCATAGGAATAGGATGTTGAACCCATTCTCTATAATTAGACTGACCAACTGCGCTTCAGTTGAGAGCAGTTCTCACTCCCTTCACTTTATATTTTTTTTGTTTGTGCATCTTTTAATGCTGTGGAGTTTTAAACAGTTGAGCCACAATATTTTCCATGGGCGTGCAAGGTTTCTGTTTATTTAACAGTGATCACCTTTACCTGTTACATGTCATTTGTCATTTCAAGTACTGTTTTTAAGTTTGTTTGCTACCAGGTCTCTCTTGCTAAAGAGGTGCTCAACCTCAATGAGACAGACCTGAATAAATGAAAAAGGAAAAATAAACATCCAAATATCACACTAGGAGGGCCACCTGACCCCCCCATCATTGTGCACCATCTTAGGAATCAGTACACACATCCCAACGGGGGTCCGGTGTTGCAAACATCTCCATCATGGAAAGTGTTGCAACGACCACCCATTACGGCTTTGTACTGCTTCAAGGACAGACCGATGTCTTTTGTTTGCTCTGGATAGGGGATAAGTGGACTGTTTTTTCATCAAGGACTTCAAGCACACATTGAGAGCCACGAGCAGAGGAGAAAAGATGAGGTGGCAGACTGAGTGTGTCCAGGCATTATACACTGCCTGGCCAAAAACGCAAGCAAATTATTTAACCCCAACTGATGCAATGAGTAGCTTCTCATTTCTTAAACAACCATGTTGAAAGACACATCCCGTGGTTGTGGAAAAGATGTTAGTCTGTTTGAGAAGGGTCAAATCATTGGCATGCATCAAGTAGAGAAAACATCTAAGGAGATTGCAGAAACGACTGGCATTGGGTAAAGAACTGTCCAACGCATTATTAAAAACTGGAAGGATAGTGGGGAACCATCATCTTCAAGGAAGAAATGTGGTCGGAAAAAAATCCTGATTGATCGTGATCTGCGATCACTTTGTTTGTTTGTTTCACGTTGAAATCAAATCAAATCGCAGAAAAACAACAGTAGAACTCAGGGCTATGTTTAAAAGTGAAAGTAAGAGCATTTCCACATGCACAATGCGAAGGGAACTCAAGGGATTGGGACTGAACAGCTGTGTAGCCTTAAGAAAACCACTAATCAGTGAGGCTAATCGGAAAAAAAGGCTTCAATTTGCTAGGGAGCCGAAAGATTGGACTCTGGAGCAATGGAAGAAGGTCATGTGGTCTGATGAGTCCGGATTCACCCTGTTCCAGAGTGATGGGCGCATCAGAGGCAGATGAAGTGATGTACCCATCCAGCCTAGTGCCTACTGTACAAGCCTGTGGGGGCAGTGCTATGATCTGGGGTTGCTGCAGTTGGTCAGGTCTAGGTTCAGCAACATTATGTGCCCAAAGAATGAGGTCAGCTGACTACCTGAATATACTGAATGACCAGGTTATTCCATCAATGTATTTTTTCTTCCCTGATGACATATTCCAAGATGACAATGCCAAGTTCATCGGGCTCAAATTGTGAAAGAGTGGTTCAGGGAGCATGAGACATCATTTTCACACATGGATTGGCCACCAGACCTGGAGTCCAGACCTTAACCCCATTGAGAATCTTTGGGATGTTCCATCATCAATACAAGATTTTGGTGAAAAATCAATGCAACACTGGATGGAAATAAATCTTGTGACATTGCAGAAGCTTATCGTCGCAATGCCACAGCAAACGCGTGCCGTAATCAAAAAAAGTGTGTGACCTGATAAGATTTACCCTTATCCTACAAAATATCCTATTTTAGGATGTTATATGATGCACTCCAGCATTGGCTGGGGGGCTCTTTCCTTTGTGTTTTGTATACATTTTTTTACACCTGATGAACATAACCATACTTGGAAGCTAGGCTTCAACTCTGTCTTCTTTTTCTTGAGGCATTTTCGGAAACGAGGCGTTTCGGCCACATCGTGGTCATCACGTATCCCCTGCTAATAGAGCGCGAGTGAGATGCTCTCGGAGACAGGATGTTTACTGCCCACGACTGTAAACTCGGCGTGAATATTTACATTGTCGAGTGTATGTTTTGTAATACATCTCCATGGTAGGTCGGCGAGCTTGTACAGAGCTGTATATGTACGACAAACATCACAACAGCCCGCGTGCATGTATCTTTTACTTTACTGCATTATTTACATTGAAGTGCAGTCATATTTAATTTAACGCTATAGGCTAACTTTAGAACAGTGGTGGAGGAGTGGAGGCTTGCATGAGAGGTTAACTGGGTCATATGTAGTTCCTAGTCTGTGTAGGAGTCTGTGTTTATGAATGTGACACAGGATGTGAAAACAGCCTGCACTTTCTGAATTCATTTCTGGACCTTACTGGCAAGTGATACACGTATATGCACATATACGTGTATCACTTATCTAATGTATACATTATTGTTAGTGTAGACTGTATATAACTGAATATAACTAATTAAGGTTATTTCACTTTTCCTCATTTATTCTTCAAATATTGTTTGCAATCGTTTGAGTTTTACATTGTGTCGTTATATTAGTAGTCTACTTTCCAGGAATTCAAATCTATTTCTGAACCTAACATTTATTTGACCTAATATGCATTTGGTGCATTAGTTGAGATTATTATTACACTGCATGGCTTTTAATTTGGAAGACTTTCATACATGATAATAAATGTATATGCGTCCCCCAGCTTCGACTGTCCTCTATTTCCGCGCCATCCCTGTATTTGGTCCGAATGCCGCATCTGAAACGTGTATTGCGTGTGCTGATCGATGCTAAAATGTTTCTTTAATGTCCACCTAACCACCCTACACTATAGGCCTATTATCTACTTCTTCTGTGGTGTTTGTCTCTGAGTCGTCAATCATAACAGCATAATGTTAGCACAACATGAATAAATTAAACCCCATAAAACATTTTAACTGAAGTATTATTTTACTACATATCGTTACACAATTAAAAAACGCCTATCTCCTGCAATTCATTAAAATGAAATTGAGTAATAATGATTAGATAATTAACATCTCAAGGGAGGTATAGGCCTATAGCATGATGCCGTTTGAAACCTCCCTGTGCAGGGAGGTTAAAGCAAAAATTGTCGACAAAAAAATGACTAATTGGTTAATTTTTGTATGAAAATTTCATTGACACCCATCAAATCAATCCCATTGACAGAAGGATGATGACATCTGAATGAGGAAGTAGTGTTGCACAAGTGCTAGCACACCGCTAGCCTCGTTGTCTGCTTTGCTACCTGTAATGACTGTGCTAATGAGGAATTCCTCCCACAAGGGTTACAACAAGAAAGGAAAAAAGAGGCAGTCAAGAGGGAAAGAGATGCTCAAGGGCAGCCACAGTTGGATGTAATTTCTCTTGTCACTCTCTCTCTCGGTTCAAAGCAGTGCTTCCTTTTAGCAAAAGGTGCCACAAATGGACACTTTCCTAATGTGGGAGCAAGGCCAAGCCATGAGTATCTCTTAACTATAGGAAAAGAGAATATATTTAGTGCCACTTATTGTTGAATGAATATATTTAGTGAATCTTTCTCCCCTTTTTCCGCCTCTGGCCTTTCCATGAATTAATATACATACATATCCCTGCATATGACCAAGTAAGTGGCAATGTGATTTGCAATGCACAGATTAAAATGAATGAATGTATGGATGGATATATGGATGTATAGCTATACATAGGTTACAGTGTCAAATCTAACCATGCCGACATATCTGGGGAAATGATTAAGAGGATAATTTCCTGCAAATGAAAATGTGGGTAGAATGTTTAAAATGTTATTGAAGATTGTACAGCAGTATGATGTGATAGCTGCAGTTTGCATTTGGATAATCTTTAACGGTTTTAAAATGAAGAAGACTGAGTCAATCCCCCACCCCCACAAACAAAAATAGTATAGAACAGTATAACTTGTAGGCTTTTCCTTCTGCAAAGGATTCAACTATTAAAGATGACGTTGACTAAATGTCCTTCTATCGAAGATTCAAGGTCACCCTTACAATAAAGTCAATACGCTACTTTCAAATACCCTACACTCTACTTTCATTAGGTCCAAATTATTGAATGGCCTACCTGTCTGTCACAGAGAGAGAGTACACCATGCCCGTGCACTCATTGTCATGACTGGAGTTTTCCACAAGGCCAGACAGCCCCACTGCTAAAGCAAGCAAGCTAGTCCTGTGTTTTGGGGGAGGGGCTTCAGAGGGAGGAGTGAGGAAGGGATGGGATTCTTTTGGTTGGATACTTTCAAAATGTAGCTGATTCTGGCTAGTTTCTCAAAATTATGTGCACCATTTATGTAATAAAATGGTTGTATTGCCAATTTATGTAATAAAAATCAACTGGCATCATTTGTACTTTTGGATCGCAAAAGTAGTTAGTAGTTAGCTGGTACACAAACGTTCTGTTATATAGTATGTAGTTAATATGGTAGCCTGTAATTTAGTAGACAATTCATTGAATTTATTGATTACTACCTAATAAAAAATCATAAATGAATCTGCATGAAAGGATCCATAAAAGAATCAGTCGATTAAATGATTGAGGAAACAAACTCCACTCACAGGTGCAATGTTTCTGCTAGCCTCCGCATTCTGGCATTAGCCAAAGGTTACCCTCTGGCCTCCTTCTGCTCCCAGAATGCCGCAGGTCGGCTCCTTACTGTTTCTAACAGACGGTATTACATCACGCACCTCAAAATCCTGCTGCCCTTGCATTGGCATGCCTGTTCAATTCTGCATAGTCTGATCACTTTTAGAGAGACTGGAAGGCTGTTCTGGCTGCAGGTTGTAAGACACATGATAGTGGCTTTGGAAGCAGCACACTGCCATAGGTCCTCAGGCGGGGTTTCACCACAACCTCCACGAGTCCAGGCTTTAATCTAAAGGTGATCATTTAATCTGAAGGTAATCACATGCGTTTTGCCAAACAGACCCCCCCGGGCTCCGAGACGCCCTGCGCAGGGCGATAAGGCAGGCTGAATCACTAACGTCATTTGAAATACGCTGGAATACCGTACGGTATTTTTACAGCCTTGGTGTTCCTTCTAACTGTGTCCTTATGTTATTTTGCTGTATTCATTTTGGCCGTACATTAATCTCCATTGTTTACAAGGGAGAAATTGCATTTAATCTGTCTTCTGTACATTTCTAAGATGCTAAATGGAGTGAAGTAATGTGTTTAGTAGTGATTATTATTATTAGCGGTATCTACACCATCCAAAGACGCATAAAAATGGGCTCTTCTCCACACCACTGGTTTTATGCTTATTCAAACCTGTTACAGCTCAGTGATCCTATTCTATAAATGTCACCATTAATTAACATATCGGACTCCACTTGGTCTCCGAAGCAGAGCTCATTATGCACTTTGATGAAGGACTTAATGAGGTAGCTTGTTAAACAATAACACAGTTAACAGTTAAAAGAACACAAGAAGTAGCAATTCAAGAATCACACCACTGAATACAATGCACTCTTGTCTGTATATTCCGGCGAGGAGAATCACAAACGCATCTCCTGTAGAGGATTGCTGAGGGCGGGCTATGGGCTTGATCTCAACCTGGCCCAAAGCTAAAAAGCCAGGCCATTCAAGTTTAGCCAGCTCAGCAACGGAAGCTATGTTGCTATCTGTTCCTGTACTGCGCAGAGGTAACATATGGGGGTATTGACCTGTTCTGAACAAGGCAGATGTCTCTCTTCCTGCCCCTTTTCTCCACCTGGCTGCCATTGAACTGGGGCCCGAACACCCCATTGTGAGTGGCCACAATCTGAAGGGAATTGTGTGTTATTGTGCGTTTGCTGCGTGCGTGTACTCGTATTGTTTGTGTTACGCGTGTGTGTGTGTGTTTTGAAGCCGTAATGAGCGAACGACAGTCACTCGCCATCATGCTGTGTCAGACAAAGCAGGGTCATGTTAGACCTTTATGCAATGCAACCCTGAGTCCAGCTTCCTGGGCTGATTTGAATGGCTTACTGTCAGAAAACACACCCATCACACACAGCGCTCTTTGTTGACTCCACTCCACCAAATGCTACTTGTGAATTTCACAGAGAATGAGAGTGTTAACAAAGGGAAAAAAATCAAAATAAACAGACTGCAACCTCTTGAACTTAAAAACATCTGAAATAAATGTCTTGTATTTGGGTTCTTGCTGTGCGGATGTGCAACGTGCTACTTTGTGAAACGGAAATTGACAAAGCGAACAGAACATAGTTTCTTCAATGGGTGGCCCTGGTTTGCCACTGCCAGTCAAGGAAGTTATGTTACGAGTGAAAAGAACATCCGGTCAGAACACTCAATTGGATTTTAATGATTTGAGGATTGCTCTTTTTTTAGAGTGTTCAATAAGAGAGAAAGCAACAAGAGACACCGAAAAAGTTGTGTCTCTCGTTGCTAACATGCGTCAGCGTTATGGAACTTCTGTGTAAACCCTTCAAGTCCCAGGCCACCTCCAAGCGACTTGGAGGTGGCCTTAACATGTCATGTAACTTGATGATGATGTCACTTCCAACTCGCTTCACAGCAACAAGTATCCCTTTCCCGCCGAGTGCATTCCCACGTACACGGGATCACTGTGCGGTCCCGTTGCATAATACTACTTATCCCTCCCAAGAGGGGCCGGTGGTGGAGTCCACCATCAACCTACGTAGCTCTGCTGCTTCACTACAGTGCGCACGCTGGTCATGTGATCCGGGTCATGTGACCTGGGTCTTATTTTAGTCCTCCATTAGAGATGCAGCAGCTGTTTGATACAGGCAGTACAGTACAGTTTTCCTCATGGTTCATTCATATAAAGAGGAATTATTTATATAATAACAATTATTATTATGGCAACTATTAATTTACGTTAATAAATATCATTACTATTATCACTGTTGGAGGTCAGTTAACAAATAAAGTAGCTTTTTTCTGCTGTTTTATATAGATGAGGCCCATAGATGGCAGAGACCATAATTCTCTCAAAAAATGAATCTCACATTGAGTTTCATTCATAGAAACCATTGCAGGTTTTTTAGAATGAGGTGGTTCAGGAACCAGATGTATAGGGCAAAGCTGTGCGTGTGTGTGTGTGTGTCTTCGCATGTGTGTGTGTATGTGCCCATCTGTGGTTTTGTGTATTTGATTGTGTATTTGATGTGAATGTGCACGAGTGTGTCCTTTGCACACGTGTGTGCGCGCCCGTGCGTCTGTGAGCTCAGCCCTGTGGTGCGCTTTGCTTGCTTGCCATGCTCGGGGTATACTCAGCTGGAAGAGAGGACATTTATGTGATGTCAGCATGCATTAACC
>JAOPJK010000108.1:11174586-11188560 GCA_027123565.1 Phycis chesteri
GTGTGTGTGTGTGTGTGTGTGTGTGTGTGTGTGTGTGTGTGTGTGTGTGTGTGTGTGTGTGTGTGTGTGTGGCTGCATCTCCTACCTGTCCACGAGCTCCTTCATGCCCTCCTTGTCCCGGTCCAGGGGCTGGTCGCGGTCCTCGGCCAGCGGGGTCCCCGTCTGCCGGTAGATACAGCGCACCAGGTACCTCACCTCCGACCAGTGGTTCTGCAGCTGCTGGGACTCCCGCTCCGACTCGGCCGAGATCTCCCTGCAACGGGTCGGACCAGAAAGGTTGGGTTCGTCAGGCGCCTCCGAATTGGATCGGCGGAGGCGGGGCATCCTGGGGGGGTGTTTGACGGCCCGACCGAAAGGTTCGGCGTTCAGAGTCCTGCATCTACAGTCGGGACTACGGGTGTCCCCGTTTGCGACAAGCCAGCCCACTTACCCCTTACCCTGCTCCCGAATGACAGACGTCGAAGGATTACCTTCAAGTTGAAATGGATTCAAACCAAAACACTGAACGACGAGAAGGAATCGCTAAACCCCCTACGCGACGCTCCGATTAAACACATTAGGGTAAGCAAAGGGGAGACCACGCGTGGCTTGAAACGGACCGTCTTTCGTTGCAGGCTTCGCAGCTGCACACGGTGTCTGCGGCCATTGGCGTGGTGAGGTCGGGGGCAGGGAGCATGGGTAGCGTGGGCGCTGCAGTGGTCAGTCTGTCCGCCGGGGCGGGCTCCTGCACCAGTCCTCCATTACCCACAGGCATGTGCAAGAGGAAGTCCTGACTCTGAGCGAGGAGGGAAATATGAAGAGGTAGAAGTAGAATTGATGTTGATGAACATTGTGTATGTTGGAGAAAAGCCCTTTTTTGGGGGGTAAGGATTAAAACACATATTTGGTAGGCAATAGAAAACAGAATTTTCTGTGATTTACATTCGTGATAGGGCAACGTGAAATCGATACATAACACATTCAAGAAGCATATTCTGTTGACACTTGTTCCCAGGACTGAAAACGTGACACTTTTACATGTATGCATAGCAGCTGGCATGGACCAGGGTTATTTAGCTTAGCCACTGTGAAATACGTACACCATACATTGAAAACAAGTGCCCATTACAGTAAGCCTTTGAATGGTAGAAGATGGACTGGTGTACGAATAACCACTTCTTGTATACAGCACAGGTAGTGAGTGGCCGCATACAAAGAACCACAGCAAGTGTAAGAAATGCTTTGACAGGCCACAATTAGGAAGTGGGAAATGCTGGCCCCAAATGAGACCCAACACAGGACTATAGTACATTACAGGGTCACAGTGATCCTATTGAAAACCGTGAGGTAAAATGCAAACCTGACGTTTGACCTTTTAACTTTCCCGGCTTGAATCTTTGAAGATAAGCCCACGATCTGCATGTATGTGCTTATCTCAGCTGGTATGTTCTGTGACCCAGTAACAAAGTATGTTTATGTATATGATATACAGTGTGTGCGAGTTGGGTCTCATACTGGGGTAGGGAAATACCTGCATTCATAACAATGTTTGTTGAAAGTGAGGCTCATACCATTTATATTGCACGTAGACACATCTTTGTTTATTTTAATGCTGCAACATGACATACGGCCATGTCATAAAATTATGAGTTTTACAGCACAGCTTGTTAGAATAACACAGCGGCATGATATATGGATATATCATATTGACAGAAAAAAATAAAGTTATATAAAGCAGCACGATGTAGACGCATGAAAGCACAAAAGGAGCCAGAAAAACCGCTTGACCTCAAGCATAGCAACGCATACGTAGCTACCCTACCAACAGAGTTACGTTTTATATCTAAATCAAATCAAATCACATTCAGGCCGAGAGCAACATTAAAAAACCAACCATGAAGACCAACCACATCAGAGCTGCAGGCCACCACCAACTCACCCCAAGCGACTGCTCCAGGGCAGTCTGCCGATCCTCCTTCTCCACCGTGCGCCTGCAGTCGGGGCAGACCCACAGGGGCAGCTGCAGGGCACTGGGGTTCTTTGTAGGCTGGTCTGTGCCATTCTGGCCGCAGCCCTCCGTCTCGGACTGTAAGACACTTTCCTTGCGTTCGCAGCGGCACAAGAGGCACCGGTCACCGGATGTGTAAGGTGCCCGCTGGTTTAGACCGAAGGTGAACGGGGTCTGTGGTGCGTTGGGAGGGCGGGTTGATGAAATGAGGACAGAAACAATGCACAACCACCCTGGCTTCAGCTTCGGGTCATCACGTTTTTACATTAAAGCGTTACTCTGTCGTGCGAAAGTCGTAACAGAACCAACAGCGTTACGGGCTGAAATCATGTCTACATCCTGACCAGCTTCTCCTACAACCTTAAAACCAAACACTAAACACGTGTTCATAGAGTGAATGAGCGAATTATGAATAATCTTCACTTCATCAACTGCCTGCTGTTTACATCATTTTCAAATCAAATAACCTATATCCTGACAGGCGTCCACTATGTTTTCAAAACCAAACATCAGAGATCGGTGGGGTTCTATGCAGAGTCAACATCCATCTCATCATGGCAGTTTTTTTGTTGTTGAATTTGCTCATCAAGTAATTTACCTGAAGGACTCCTGAGAAGTCAGCATTGACTGGCCCCTCTGTAAACTGTGGTGTGAGGCTATTGTTCATTGGGACCTAAGGGGAAAACAAACAGCCCAACATGAACACTTACTTGCCACTTATGAAGTGTACTGTAACACTTATGAGAGCTGTCAACCTTTGGCATCAACATACACATATCGCATATCAGATCACAATGCTTAGACAATACCAACAACAATTGTATATACTATACATCAGCTATCTTGACATGCAACAGTGTCGGGGCATCAGTAACTCAATAAACTGAAAATACGATATATGAAAATTTGCGATTTTCATCATTAAAGACAATAAAACGCATAGCTTATTACTACCGAAATTGTCTGGGGCAATCATGGCAATAACGTATATACGTGTCTGTATTTGCAATTGTATCTATTCCATTTCCTTTTAACTATGAAATTATTCACTTCCACCACCGTATGTCTGTCATGTATAGATCAACTTCAAATGACAGCAGGCGGTGCTCGGCGTGTTTGAGGCTGAAACTTTGACAACATCGTCACAGGTTGGGATGTGTGTGTACACATGTACAGCAGCTATGGAGAAGCGATCGGATTGAACATGCTAACAGTGTCATATCTAGCAATAACCAAACAACGTATAGATTTCCAAAGACCCTGTCATACATCTCCGATCTGGCAAACATGCAAACGTATGTTTTAATATTAGACATATTAAAAAGGTTCGTTCAGTCCATAAAAAACACCCAAGTTCAAACAAGGCCCAGCAGGACTTAACTTCACGTTAGCAACTACTATGTGCCAATGTTTGTGTAAGCAGCCATGCACATCGCCCACACTGAACGACAAGTTACTATTCAATAAGTTCAGTAGACACCACAGACGTGGAACCAGCAACCATACGTTTTTATTTTGCTAAATAACGCTGACTTGTTGTCCATGTTGTGGTTGTTTCAGGCTAGCCCCTGCTAATGAAATAAGACACAACATTGGGACACCTTCTCTCACAACAAAACGAGGTCAGCGCAGCGTCGTGCATATCGTTAACTACGGATGTAACATTTGAATGCAATGTACAATAAACCTAATAAAGTGTACTAAGCAAATTGGGATACTGTCTAGCTGCCAAGAGGTTCATTAGCTTCCTTCCTCGCCAGCTATGTCAGGCCCCAAATCAGATGTGTCGCTGATATGTGGACAGCGACCCTGGCTTTGCCACAAACTGGACATCGTGACACACTCACCTCTCCATTCAGACCAGCCATTGACGCTATATTCCCATTTCCACCGCTATCAGATGTCAAAAAACTTACTGAAGGGACAGGTGTTGTCGTTCCTTGAGAACACAGGGCCGAGACAACCCCGGCCTTGCCACTACTGCTGTTGCAGACAGTACTGCAGCTACTGCCACCGCCCCGCTTGTTCTTCCTACGCTTAGCTCCTCGTTTAGCATCGGTTGGACTCATTCTTTCCACAACAAACACGGAGACCACGTGCCGTTCAGAACTGGCAGGTTCTCGAGTGGAATGTCGTGCAAGAATACTCCGATATAAGTTTGGAAAATGATTTTTAGAGACTACCAGTAACAGCAGACACTCAGTGCCATCCGAGTGTAAGCCGACTAGATTCCAATATGGCCTCTGGTTGGCCTCGTCGGGCTGGAGTTTGCGTTCCTACGTACAAAACGTGACACTGGGACTTATGGGAAATTGAGTTATTTGTATAACTCCAGAATTATAGACACCGATGATAGAAAAAGTACAACCGCTTATAATATTAACACCACAGCCATGGTCAGATGGATTTTACTCTCCCAGTTGATATTTATTGTAAATCTGCGATTATAAACTGTCAGCGGTTTGCTGACGTGACCCCACAGCAGATGCCAACAGCAGGGGGGGATCGCATGCAGCAAAGTTTTTGCAGATGATGGCAGTACACGAACCATTCGATTGGATTTTCCGGGATCCCAACTGCAGATAAAGCCTTAGCCTGAAGCACGGATCATTAAATAGATAGTTAAATTTAGCCCCTATCGTGATTGGGAGCAGTTCCGTCGTTTACAAACGCCACCAAACGTTGCTAACCGATCGCTAACTAACATAGTTAGCCACGGTCGTAGACAGGTAAGATAAAGTTTTTCCATTCCAAACACCCCGCTGGATATTTCCGTCTTTTTTACCTTTTAGAGAACTACTCGTTTCATGGCATTTAACCTCAATGCGAGTATTTCAAACATCTTGATGGGCTATATTTACTATATTCTTAGTATGCAAATTAACTCGCGACGAGTGAACTGTCTGTTCAGTGTTTTGCTAATATTGACAGTAGCTTACATCGCAAAAGACGTACTGGAACGATTGTCGACTAGTTGTAACTAAAGAGTTGTGTTTTAGATCGTGGTTTGGAAAAGGACTGGAAAAGGTTATTGCCGAACATATGCGGTCCACTGTCAGTGTTGGTGAGCTAGCCATATTATGTGGCGTGCAACAGTGCCTCGCCTAACTAGCCATTCATGGCCTTAGCATCTTGTGTCAAATACATAAGCCTCAATGAACCCTTTAGTTTGTCTGTCCATATGGTTTTGCAATATCGACTTCGTAGTTTGGGTTCATGGCAATTCAATACTGCAAATATCAGTTAAAGAAAACATTACAGATAGTTGTACACCCCAGCTACTACAGTGTTAAACTACACACCCAAATGTTAGTGTTTAGTCATCATGGTCATTCCCATTTGATCTTTGTTGAAGATCATTAAGTTTAGAACACTGAATGTCCTGTGACACCCAAATTTCCCGTCTGGGAGTAATGATCTACAATTTATTTTATACAAATATCTATGCTACTTATCTAGACTGTATCTCCTTACCTATGCCCCAAGTTACATTTGTCTGGTAATGAATACAACAGCATATCCTTATTTGCGGTCGTCATTACAAATAGGCTACTCTGTTCACATATTTGCAGAGGGTTCACAATTACAATCATCAGCTGTCTCAAATGCACTGGGTCTATGCGTGTCTGTTTTCAGGTATGTCTGAAGTTAGTCTTGAAGCTGAATCGGAGACCATAACCACGGACCTGCAAATGGATTATAAGGAGGATCATAAAACAGAGGATTCTTTGAGATCTGATGAGAATGACGACAATTACGAAAGTGTAGACCTTGACAAAGACCATTCCCACGTTGATGCCCATGATGTGGAAAGCAGGTTTGAGGAGGTGGACCAACAGTTAGATACAGATGTTCAGGGTGACGGCAAGGGGGCATGCAGTGACACAGATGTTGAGAAAAGTGGAGATGCTGTAATCACGAAGGGCAGTGCAGATGACGGGGAGCCGCCTGTAACAAATCACCATGCTAACACTTCCGAAACACCAGAGGCAAATGGAGAAACTTGCCCTCAAACTCAGGTGATATCCGCCTCTTTCAATTGCCTCTTTTCAGCTGTGAACTCGTTTGAGGGTTGCTTCCTTGGCTTGCAAAGTTGTTGTGCAGTTTAGCTCACATGCTTTTCGCTTCTGTGTCTCACATGCTTTTGGTGGCTGGTGCTTTCCTTGTCTCTTTGGTTCTATGCTGGTTTGTTTTCCGTGGTACAATAATCAGGACAGTATGTGAGGCAGCAAACTGGTTTTGTGAGGCTCTTCAACGTGTTGTGATTGGGTGTCAGTGCACTTCCCTGTGCTATGGCGGTTCCTTACAGATTTTATGCCAATGATATGCTATCTGGGATGGGGGGAATTGATCATGCTATGATTATGGTCTTTAACCTCAATGGCAGGACATGGAAATTGCGAAATATGTTGCATTCATTGTTTTGTGCTGCTTGCCATGATTCCTGGCAGACGAAAGACAAAGTAATCTGGGTTCAATTGTTTCCTCTGCAGCTTGGTCATTGGTGGCTCTGTGTTTTCAAAGTATGAAAGTGTACATGTGATTGATCCCGGGGATGGCTAGAATTTAACAGTGTTATTTATGAATGAATACAGAATTTGCTCACTGTTTCACATTCTTAAGCAACTGCATTTGAGTCGTCCAACACGGTGCCAGTGAAGGTGCTGACACGTAGCTAGCCACACCAGTGCATACTTAACCTGCACAGAACATAGACGTGCTAACGCTAATGTGATTGACCCTGAATAATAATTTTAATTGGCTAGCGTGCAATCTGAAATCCTGCTGCTGGCCAATCGCCGTGGCTCAAAGTCGTGTGAGATATTTGATCGTATTTGTCGAGCAAGCTGCAAACACCGACATGATGAGTGTAACCTGCCGTGTGGCATTCCTGAGGGAGAGCTGCCGGCCGCTGGGCCGACGGGGTCCAGAGAGCGACCCGACGGCGGTCTTTGTCATCCGACCGCTCGAGAAGTCTTCTCCGTCAATGTGTCTGCTTGTCAGCGGCCTGCTGGGTGTCATGTGACCTTTAAGCATTTATGCTGCGTTACACGACCCCAAAGGAACTGACTGCAGTCTACACTTGGGAAATCAGTTAACAGCACTGGGTTGGGTCGTTATAAAAAAATATATATATTCTTGCATGCAGATGAGAGAATGTGAATCTGAATTATTTTTCTAATTTTCCCACGTATTATTCACATATCACCACTTTAAATCTGCTCATCGGCACCGCAATGCAATGTTATTTTGAGGTCATATGCTTTAACAATGGGCATACAATTAATTATTATTTCTGTCTGCATTTCCTGTGGAAGTCTCTTTTGGTATCTTGTTACCATGTGACCTGGTTGCCATAAGCATTATTCATTCATCGTGCTTTTTAAGCCTCTAATTTTAAAATATGAGATTGGAATTTCGTGAATATACTGCCTTTTTCATTGGCACTACACTATGCCTAGTGTTGTCCGTACCACGGTCAAATTGAACGATAACGGCATTGTTAAACTGCAATCAGAGTTTCTCTCCGATCGGG
This sequence comes from Phycis chesteri, assembly GCA_027123565.1. Lineage (NCBI taxonomy): Eukaryota > Metazoa > Chordata > Actinopteri > Gadiformes > Phycidae > Phycis > Phycis chesteri. Next base: position 11,182,110 of record JAOPJK010000108.1, read on the forward strand.
CCATCCCAGTTTTCTTAACACTAGGCCTACAGCAATAGGCCTGAGTATAATCATGTCAATGGCATAATAAATACATGTGTTATTGCTTTACTTTCAACCAAAGTCCACTTTTACAGCTTGGGCTTCCCATGTCTTCATGACTCGCTGGAAGTCATTTGCAATGCTGATGTGTTGCATTTTGCTGTTGATTTGATTGGACTCCTCCGAGACACGGTGGCCTGGTGTATGATAAATGTGTGCATTGTCTGCCCACATTTAAACAGTGACTGAGAATAGCATCATAGTCACACACACTCTTAGGTTCCTATTCTGCCGAGGAGGTGGAAGTACATGATTGGCCAATGTAAAATACCTACTGCTCTACCATGTCCCGTTTCCTCTGTCAACAAGTTGTGAAAAGTGAGAACATTAGAAACAAGAAAGAAAATGTATGTCATAGGAAAGGTGAGTTCAAAAAGTCATTTGATGATTGCTTTAATAACTATGTAACTGTTGCCAGTGGGGTAGGAGTTACATAGGAATCAGGGTTGGGATTCGTGTGCGTGTGCGTGCGTGCGTGCGTGCGTGCGTGCGTGCGTGCGTGCGTGCGTGCGTGTGTGTGTGTTGTCCCATATGTAATGATGTATGCAGAACTCTGTTGCTAAGGGGCTATGCGGTAAACCGTGTGCTACCCCATGAGCTCGGCTGGTGAGGGTTTCCAATATCTGTGGGCTAAACTGTTTTTTATTTGAACCTGTTTTAATGACAGGAAACCACCATGGCTGAGGATTCCCATAGAAGCTCGGCTGCAGAGATCCCCGTCTCCAGTAATGGAGATATGGACCAGGGCTCTGAAAAGGTAGTCAATGGAGTCAAAGCTTTTGTGTTAGGAAGTCCGTCACACACAGAAGCCACCTTCCTCTCACTCTCTCTATGGCTGTTGTTATTAAGTTGCAATTAAATACTTATTTGGTGTCCACGGTATACATGGTGTTTATATCAGCAACGTGTTCACACTTCAGTGAACCCCTTCGACACATCCATTGTGAAACCACGTTGTGATATCCGAAATAATCAGTACTTTCTGTTTCTGCCTCGGTTTTCGAATTTCGACAAAGTTCATTGTTTCCTGTATGTTAAAGTACAGGAAAGTAAAACTGGGTCAGTATTAAGAATGAGTTGGTTAGTTGTCCACGCGTGTGCATAGGATTTGCATCCCTAACCGTCTCAACTCTATTCACGCAACACTGAATCTTTTGTGTGAAGAATCCGAGGACAGAAAAGGTAATTTGTTTGAGTTGACACGTTTCAACCTGTTTTGAAGGATCTCTTTCATACAACCATAATGATCTCCTCTTCCAGGACTCTTCTCCTCGTCCTGCCAGTGGACTGAACCTCTCAGAGTCCTATGTCCCCTCCATTAACTACGCTTCGACAACAGAGGGCATCATTGAATCAGAGCCATACAGAGGTACAAACCAGTTTACATTGTGTTTTTTAATAACTGTCGTTTTGTGTTTTTTTCGTTCATATACAATTTTTTTAAATTCATAAAACGATTTTCTCTTGATTACCCTCTAATTAAAATAGGAAAGAAAACATAATGCATTGTTAATGGTTCACTTTCTGCTGCTGTTGCCACTTGCTATAATTGCAAACACTTACATTATCATACTCGGTTTGTGTGTGTGTACAGATATAGCAGAAATCTTGGGTATATAGGTGAGGCTGAAATTTTAATTTGTATAGCTGACCGTCTAAGTGTGATTTAATGAGTTGCTCCTGACCTCCATTTTGTTCCCTTGATTTCCTTTTATTATCGTTCCCTCACAAATGCAAATGCATATATGCTTCCCTATGAGTCTCTGGCTCGCTGTACCATTGTTATCGTTCAAGAAGACTGCCACGGCTGCTTCATTTTTACACTTCAATAGGCAGAGTTTAACGTTGAGGTGTATTGGTTGAACCAGACCATGGAACGAATGAACTCCAGATTCAAGATGTTTTGTGGAAAGCGTGATGCGTCACTTCTACCCTGTGATATATATCAACACTCAATATTGAATAGCCTCTCACTTCACACTGGAAACGGACCTACTACTAATGAGTCACCACTGTGAATATCTCTCAGGGTCAGCCAGCCTGCCCACGTCCCCAGTGATACCAGTAGCTCCCAGTATAGCAGTGGGCGGCCGTCTGGCCCGCTCTGCAAGTGATAGTCAGCCTGAGACAGGTAAACCGCGGGCACGGCCTCAGGCTAAGGGATGCGCCAGCAAATCTTTTGCCGAATGTGCATAAATCTCCCCCTCCTCAGCTTGTTTTCACCCCTCCTCTCCTTGTCCTTCAGGGTAATTTCCCATTCCCAGTGAAACCCTCACATCTTTTCCCTCTTCTCAACCTCCTCTAAACCCAAGTGATCTGTCACTTGTCGATGTAGTTCCCTGCTCTGACAATCAAACCCCTCTTAATTCCCAAAGCCGAACCTAAACTGCTTGAGGTGATGAGTACAGTTTCTCAGGAAGAAAGCTGCTCTAACAGAAGTCCCCGTCTTTGGGTAATTTCTGCTTGCTTCCTGTCTCCTCTGAGAAGACTTCACCTCGAAGCTCTTTCTGCACTTGCTATTTTCCCCTCCAAATCCTCCACCAAGCGATGCTCTGCTGCCGTCATGACTGTGGCGGAACAGCTGCGCTGTGATTGGCTCTAAAGACCGTTCATTTACCCAGGCCAGCCGAGGAGCGGGGCCGTGGTGCTCGCGGACGATCTGAAGAACCCCGCCATGGAGAAGTTGGACCTAGTGCGAAAGTGGAGCATCAACACGTACAAAGTAATCCTTGTTTTATTGTCTCTTCGTCCCGTGGTGTGGTTTTAGCTTCTTCTTTTTGGACTGACGACATTCAATAAAACCTCTTTGTACGCAGAAAGAGAGAGCTAAGTACTTCCCTTCTTCAATTAAAATCTCGTTGAGCCCCTCATTCTGTCCTCATTCTGTTGTCGAGAACACAGCGTAGAGAACATTGTTGTCATCCCAGGCCGCGTACACATGACCCACATCTCTCTCTCTCTCTCCGCTGCTGTTGTACATTTGTCCATTGGGACCATTAACTACAGAAAACCAAAACCCCCATTAGAAATACAGTCTCCTCTAGGGACCCTATATAGGGACCCAACCCCACTCTGACTGACCGCCCGCTCCCCACAGTGCACCAGGCAGATCCTGTCGGAGAAGCTGGGCCGCGGCTCCAAGACGGTGGACCTGGAGCTGGAGAGCCAGATCGAGGTGCTCCGGGACAACAAGCGGCGCTACGAGCAGGTGGTGAAGCTGGCGCAGACCCTGTCCAGCCAGCTGGCCCAGATGATGCACACCCAGAAGCAGCTGGGCGACGCCTTCGCCGACCTCAGCCTCAAGTCCCCGGAGCTCCATGTGAGTCCAAGTCCTGCTTACCAGCCGCCCTCCCTCCTCCCCCCCCCCGAAGAAAAACTCTTCAGCCCAAAGCACACAGTTGTGTGCGACGCAAAATGATCTTTTGAGAATTTCTGCCGTTGACCAACGCGGACTTGAGTCCGATACGAAGCAAGCTAAAAAAAAGTGCAGCCACGCTACATTCGCACACCATTACACAATGTGAATCTAGTTTTTTTTTATTTGTTTTCAATTTGGTCATGCTACAAATTGTGTCCAGCGTGCTCTTGGCTTTCCACTTGTTTGTAGTGTGTTCCACAGACTTAACACCAGCTTGCTACATCCCTGAAATCACCGTTTAATTTATAATGTCTCATTAATATTTAAGACCTTCCATCTCTTAAGGCTATGGTGCCGGCAGTGACATCATGCAGACATGCCAGTAACACTGCTCAGGTCCTTGTCGTTTACTGATCCACTCTAATCTCTAAAGTACTCTAAACACCATTTCTAATCGAATGCCTCATCTTAATTGAATACCCGACCATCTCTCCAACCCCAGCTAAACTTGACAACTTCTAAAATAGAAACTTATATCTAGGTTTAAACGTAACCATTTCATTCTTGCTAACCTCTCCAAGTGAAGCATGACAATTGGATATGGTGTACCGCTCTGAATAGTGCAACGTAGTGTTGATGTTCATAAGAAATGTTTCATCTTAATCCATGTGATGAGTTATGCTAATATCTCACACTGAGGAAATTGTCTCTGATATTATACGCTCAAACAATATGCAACGGTTGGCTGCAGCCACAGTTTCCTTCTTAAAATGTATGACATTTTTTGGATTGAGTGGGGTTAGAGAAATGTAATTGCTCTTTGCCACCTGTAGGAGGAGTTTGGCTACAATGCTGAAACCCAAAGGCTTTTATCCAAAAACGCGGAGACCCTTCTGAGCGCCATCAACTTCTTCATCGCCAGCGTGAACACGCTTGTGGATAAAACCATCGAGGACACCTTGATCAATATCAAGCAATATGAAGCAGCAAGGTACACTCTTCAGTCAACCGCTGGGACAGGCTCTGTTCCCACTCCTTAGGGGCTAAACAGGCTTAAGTGTCTATTGGCTGGGGTGTTTGATTCCAAACTGAAAGGTGCTGGGTTCAAACCCCGACGTCTGCTGTCTGCCTGCAAGGAATCCTTGAGCGAGATGCCTCACCCCCACCTGCCCCCGAATGACATGCATCTAAAAACAAAACATCACTAAGTTGTAAATGGATTCAGTGCGTAAAATATCATGCATTGGTGATATATTTTGATTTGTTATTGATGCACGTGTATGTTGGGTCTACGTCCCTTGACTGAAACGCTCCCCCCCCCGCCGCCAGGGTGGAGTACGACGCCTACCGCACCGACCTGGAGGAGCTGAACCTGGGCCCCCGCGACGCCTCCACCATGCCCAAGATAGAGCTCTCCCAGCGGCAGTTCCAGGCCCACCGCGAGAAGTATGAGAGAATGCGCAACGACGTCTCCATCAAGCTTAAGTTTCTGGAGGAGAACAAGGTAAAGGGCTCTGGGCCACGACTCCGCCTGTGTCCCTTTACTGGATGTCTGGGTGATTGGGTTTCAGGTACTTTTTTTTTTTTTTTTCTTTCACCTCCTCTGATCTCCTGTTGTTCTCTCGCCGGCCAACAGGTGAAGGTTTTGCACAACCAGCTCATGCTGTTCCACAATGCCATCGCCGCGTACTACGCGGGGAACCAGCAGCAGCTGGAACAGACACTGAAGCAGTTCCACATTAAGCTGAAACTGCCGGGCGGCGGCGACACTCCATCCTGGCTGGAAGAGAACTAGGCACTCTGACGCGCCCCCCCCCCCCCGGGGGGGCCGTCAGCGCTCAGCCGTGGGCCTCGGACAGGGAATGGACGCGTTCCCCAGCACTCCACAAAACAACAGGGGACACCCTCCTCGTCTTTGCTTTTGTGTCTGACTCCTTTGTTTTTTTTTCTCTGTCTTTCAAAAGGCTGTGAACCTTTTTTTAGAGGAAGAAGGAAAACATAACTGCTTGAGGTTGTTGGATTGCTTATATTATTCTGAATACTTTTTCCTTCACTTGTCTGCGCTGCAATTCTTTCAAATCTTGGGAAATGCACTTTTGTACGTGGAGAGCGATGCCTATGGAGATGCCTGTAGCTTCTAGAAGGGTCTCTGAGCTGTAGCCAGGCCTGGTTTATTCCAGCATGCGAATGCTTCATTCAGGTTGGTTTCGTTCCACCACTTTTTCGTGTGGCTAAACAGCCCTCTTATTGTCATGGCATTATTATATTCGAAATTTGGCAGATGAAAAACATTAATAAGGATTTCATTGTACAGAATTCACAATCACAATTGCACGATTTTTCAAATTTTCTATTAGGTTTATATGAAGGGTGATGACTTGATTATGAATAATTAATTTAACACTTTTTGAAGGACAAGCCTCATGATCAGTCTCACTGTGCCTTGATTGGTGTATATTGTTAACACTCCCCTGGTCTGGGACTCAAAACCCAAGCAATGCCACTGTGCCTGCCTTTTACAATCTCACCGTTAAAGAGAGGGAATGGACCAAAATGTGCACAAACGCACACATGTATGCACAAAGTACATCGAGAGCAAAGAGGACCACTGCATACAGAATCAGTGTACCCCTTGGATACCTTAAATGCCTTTTCATATAATTAATGTTATGCATATTTTGGCATGTATGCATTGGAGACCAATCATGAATACCTTTTTGATTTGTACAATGTGTACAAGAAGAAAACCAAAATAACTGTCCGTAGGGGCAAAAGACAACCCTGAACCCTTTTCTCCTAAGCTGCTAACTTTTTACAGACAATATAATTAAACATAAGTAGATATTTTGTGAAAATTAAAGTAGTTTCTGGACCAGGTATGTCAGCTTAACTCTTTTGTATGACTGTTTGACTTTTGGTAGAAAGCAGTGTGAGGACTTTGTTGTAAATCAAACAGGTGTTCTCTTAAAAGCATTTTCCAGATGAATTTATATTTGTAATTTCCTCTATTTT
>JAOPJK010000108.1:11879609-11895589 GCA_027123565.1 Phycis chesteri
TAATTTATTATCTGACTGTTGCAGTGGTATTCTGAAACCCGGGATGAATGCCATCATGGGCCCCACTGGAAGTGGGAAAACATCGTAAGAGCACACAAACACGCCCACGCACACACATTCATGCCACAAACACACGCCCACACACAAGCTATTGACACATGATGTATTGTGTGTTGTTGTCTCCAGGCTTCTTGACGTGATTGCAGGCAGGAAAGACCCGGCTGGATTACGCAGAGGAGCCGTCTTTGTGGACGGCAGGCCTGTCACAAACGACCTCAGGCTTACCTCTGCCTATGTCGTTCAGGTACACACACACACACACACACACACACACACACATTAGATGTAATACATGAATAAAACATGGCATAGTCGCTCTTCGACAAAGTTTACATGTTTTAAATAAAATGTTGGACCTCCCATAGTTTCCCTTTCTGTTTTTGCCCACCCGTTGTCCGTCTTCAGGATGACATCCTCATGGGCACGCTGAGTGTGAGAGAGAACCTGCTGTTCAGCGCTAACCTTCGCCTGGACCCTAAGCACCACTCCTCTGCAGATAAGCAGAGCAGAGTGGAAACCATCCTGGAGGAGCTGGGCCTGACAGAGTGCGCTAAGACTAAGGTGCAGTGCCACACAAATGTGTAGTGTCAGTATCACCCAAAGTACAGAAAACAAACAAATGGCCATGTTCATGTGTTTGCATGCCTGTATTTTTGTTTGTGTGTGTGTGTGTGTGTGTGTGTGTGCGCGCATGTGCGTGTGTGTATGCATGCACGTGTGTATGTGTGTGTATATGTATGTGTGCATGTGTGTTTGTTTGCATGTGTTTGTTTGCACGTGTTTGTGTGTGTGTGTGTGTGTGGGCACATGTGCGATTGTGTGTATACGTGTGTATGTGTATGTGTGTGCGGGTGTTTGTGTGTGTGCGTGTGCAGATAGGGACAGATTTTCTACGAGGTGTCTCCGGGGGGGAAAGGAAGAGGTGCAGCATAGGGATGGAGCTCATCACCTCCCCTTCCCTGCTGTTTCTTGATGAACCGACCACTGGCCTGGATGCATACACCGCTAACTGTATCATCTCTCTTCTGCACAAGTACAAAATGCCCTCAAGCGCGCGCCCGCACACACACACACACACACATACACGGCGGCAGTGGCTCAGTGGGTAGAGCGGGTGGACAGGGTGGGTCGTCCACTAACCGTAGGGTCGGCGGTTCGATCCCCTCGATCCCTGCCTCCAAACTGTCTGCATGTCGAATTGTCCTTGAGCAAGACACTGAACCCCAACTTGCTCCCTGGGCGCTGAACATAGCAGCCCACTGCTCCTATGTACCATTGGATGGGTCAAATGCAGAGAATACATTTCGTTCCCATATCTAGAAAATACTGGGAATGACTAACATTTAATCTAATCTAATCTAAAGTTAGCACATAGACATATTAAACCCACCAGAATCTTACCAGACAAATGTGTTGCATTGGTTCACACGCCCTGCTGACATAGTTGAATGGCTGCTTCGAGTATAAAAAAAAAAGATAGGGTTCAGATTCTCCCCAGGAATAAATTGGTTCAGGACGGCGTGTTAAGGAGCCCTGGGGGGGGGGTGGGGGGGGGTCTTCTTTTGACTTAGTGGATAAACCACGGCCCGTGAAATGTGTGCCCAGACTCTCCAGGAACGGGAAGACGGTGATCTTCTCCATACACCAGCCGCGCTACTCCATCTTCGAGCAGTTTGACCAGCTGACCCTGATGCATAAGGGGGAGGTGGTGTACGCGGGCAAAGCGGACAAGGCCTTGGAATACTTCAGCCTCCTCGGTGCGTGTGCTTCCACATTATAGGCAAGATGTCACCAGATAACAGGGTTATGTTTTTGCCTGTAAAATCCGGCAATGTTATTACAATTCCCAGTGACATGTTATGTTAGCAAATGCATCAATGTGTCATATGCAAACGCTCAAATGGGAGGCAATATTATTTAAGTTATACGTTTATAAGTTATGAAAGTACTAGTACAAAGTAGGTTATATTGAAAACGTTATACTTTTGCAGTGATGCTAATAAAAACATATTTTGTAGCACTTGGCTATTGTAGATGGGTTTTTATTGTTCTCTTCCATACATGTGTAATCAGGGTACCAGATTAAGGCCTTCAACAACCCTGCTGATTTCTTCTTGGACATCATCAATGGAGAAGCCGAATCAACACACGAGTTACCTGCTGCAGGTAAGCCTCATAAAACACGACTATAGCGCTCTGTGTTCCTGACCCACTAGCTCCAGTTAGTTGTGCTTCTTCTTATAGTGACGTATGTGTTTGTTTGTTTGCTTGTCGTTAATGAGCCGGTAGGGGCCATCTTGCATGCTGCCTAAGAAGGCCCACAGGGGTTCAAACCCAAAGCCTCTCAGCTGGGAGTGAAAACCCCCGGCCCTTGTTTCTGTCTAGACGGTGACAATGCGCTGCAAATGCAGTACCGCCAGTCACAGCATTGGCAGCAGGAGTCTGAGGAGGTGAGCCAGGTCTGCAGAACCTTTGAGGGAGGAATGCAGACCAAGGTGGAGAAGATAGACTATGTGACATCCTTCTCCTACCAGGTCAGTCAACGTTGGCGCTTCAGGCAATGATGTGTTCCTAAAATGCATGCCCGTGTAAGATATTCCTGTTTTTATTATAAACACACACTCTAGATTCATTATTCATAATTGGACTGAATTAAGAGGTGATGGGGGAAGTTTGTGAAATGTCACAAACTTGGGTGGGTACTTTTAGGTTTGTTTTTACTTTGTACTATTTATTTGACTAATTGTTGCCATAACTGTTTCATGGCTGTTATATTGTGCATTATTGTTATGATTTCATTATCAAAAAAATCTGGGGAAAAAAACAAACAAGAGCCTACAACATGTGCGTTTTATGAAATACATGCAACAGGTAAAAGTGAACGGAATTTCAAAAAGTTTAGGAATGTTACCTCTGCACAAAATGACATCGACCAAAGAAAGTCGATGTACAAAGATCTAATTAGATGTGTGCTTCAGGCAAGTCATTACCATGCTTATCTATCAGTCTATCAGTGGAACCACTTTAACCTTTTATTACCCTCACATAACCGTATGCAATCACGCCTGATAAGACTTCTCATCAATTTTTTTCTTAGTAGCCATATAGAGTTAATTTGTGTGTGTGTGTGTGTGCGTGTGTGCGTGCGTGTGTGCGTGCATCAGATGCGTATACTGTCTCACAGGGCAGTGGTAAACTTGCTGAGGACTCCTCAGACCTCCTACGCTCAAATGGCTCTCACCATTTTCTTCGCTCTGCTGGTGGGACTCATCTATTACCAGATACCCCTGACACTCCCTGAGGGCTTACAGAACAGGTAAGCCCCACCCTATGGGCGTGCACGTTGTGACTTCATATCGCAGTGACAGCTGCCATTTTGGGAGCATTATAGCATTGGAATGTTAGTTACTATGTTGGTAGTAATGTTTTTTCTGGTCATGTTTAGTAAATGGTCACAAAATGATTTGTTATTATGGGTAGAAAAAAGCTACACACGTTTCATCAGCCTAGGTTACGGTATATTTACATTGATTTAGAAGAAGAGGGCATTTAGCAGACGCTTTTGTCCAAAGCCTTACAATGAGTACATTTGTGGGTTTCGACATGTGGACAGTTGGAGGTGGGGATCGAACCGCCAACCCTCCGGTTAGTGGACGACCCGCTCTACCCGCTGAGCTATGCCGCCCCCAAAATGACTTACAATAAGTGCATTTGTCAGAATAAAGTGTGATTTATTAAGTGCAAATAATGGGAACAGAGACAGGCGTGAATGGGGTTTGAACCCATGATCTTCGGTTTACGAGACCGACGCCTTACCACTTGGCCACCACGCCACACAAGGATCTAGGATTTGACATTACTGCAACTCTCTCTTTGGTGGAGCAGCGCCTACAAAAGATCCTATGATGCATTCTGATGTGCACACTCAGAACCAATACACCTCCCCTATAGACCCGAACAGGTATACCTCACGGTATAGAACTAATACACCTCCCTCTATGGATCAGAATTGGTACACCTCACCTTACAGAAAACATATCTCTTCTTCACCCTAGCCTTAATGATTCGGTTATTTTTGTGGATTTTGTGATCTGCGTCTGTCCTTTGTTCCCTCTGTGTGTCAGCCAGCCAGGCACTAAGATATTATTATTAAAAATTATTATTATTATTATTAATAATTATTAATTATTATTATTTTACAGGAGTGGGGCCTTTTTCTTCCTTGTCATCAACGTGGTGTTTTCAAATCTCTCAGCCGTGGAACTCTTTCTTGCAGAGAGAGCAGTATTCATGTGAGTGTGTGTGTGTGCGTGTGCGTGAGTGTGCGTGTGCGTGCGTGTGTGTGTGTACATCAGCAGGACATTGGGTAACCCACAGTCGTGATCATTCCACATACCAAGCTCATGCACACATTCAAGGTCTAACGATATGTTTGAGTTATACATGCCGTTAGACGTCAGACATCTGCATAATGAACCATAGAAATCACTAAGCCAGTCTGCAAAGTAATACACAAAATCTAATTGGTTTTGCTAATTAGCCAAAGCAGCTGAATTTCCTTAGCAGCAGTACTCACACATTTGTAAAATTAGCTGGCCAATTATGTGGCTGAAGTCACAGTATGAAAAAGCATTTGGTCTTTGATTAATGCACATATTCCTGTCTTCCAACACTTGGGTTTTGTATGTATTACAGTCCCTTCAGACTCTAACATGTAAATACAATGTATATTTAAACATATGTATTAGTTTTTATGGTAGGTAAACACTGACGTTTACTTGTTTATCCAAATGTTTTTTTCCAGTCACGAGAATGCCAATGGATATTACCGTACCTCGGCCTTCTTCCTGTCCAAGATCTTTGCCGATCTCCTCCCGAATCGCATCCTTCCTAACATCATCTTCTCAGCCATCGCCTATTACATGATGGGTATTTAACACACCAACGCACAGCCCCCGAAACACACACACACACACACACACACACCATTATCATTATCAACCCTTGTCCATCAATGACCAACTGTCATATTTGTGTTTGTATCACGTCACGTGTCGGCCATTGCTCTAGGTCTGAAGCCGGCCTTCTTGAGTTTCCTGTGCTTCACGCTGACCATGATGCTGACAAGCATAGCGGCCGTCAGTGTAGCCTTCGCCGTGTCGGCCACTGTGTCTTCCCTGGCCATGGCCAACCTGTTGGTGGCTCTTCCCTTTGTCATCATGATGGTGAGTAGCACAAAAGACGTGCACTCACGCACCGGCTTGAGCAGAACAACAATGGGAGCCAAGTGAGTTGCATCCATTCTCCATTCTGACTTTCTTCTTCTAGGTGTTTGGCGGTTTTTTGGTCAATCTCAACAGTATGCTGAGCTGGCTGTCCTGGCTGGAGTGGCTCAGTATCTTCAAATACGGAATGAACGTATGATATGAAACATTTTATGTCTCGTATTTGCTCACCGACCACCAATCAATAGCTCCGAAAATCTAGTATCTGTCTCAGGCCTGTGATAAGCCCGACCAATCAACAGTCTAGCTTACTTTGGCTGGTTCTCCCGACCCTACCTTTTAAGATGGGGGAGTCGGTTTGGTTCGGCGTGTTTCTTGAAGAGTAACATAATAAGACCTTCCGTCTCCACCAGGCGATGTTCATCATCGAGATGACGGGACAGTTGTTCAAGATAGGCGTCAACGACAGGTGAGTGCTACAAAACACCACATTCACGCATCCGCTCAGTGCACAAAACAAAACAAACATGTTGGCCTCTCTGTGCGCTGCAGCATACCAGGGGAGCTGTTCCTGACAGGCCAGGGCATAGACTACTCTACGTGGGGCTTCTGGCAGAACCAGGTGGCCCTCCTGGGAATCTCATTGTTCTGTATGATCCTGGCCTACATACAGCTACGGAGAATCAAACGCTGGAAATGATACAGTTTTGTCTTTTTGTCTGTCTGTCTGCCTGTCTGTCTGTCTGTCGACCGTCAACAGTAATGCGTGTTATTATTTATTGAGATACGCATGCGCAAACATGTACAATTTGAAACAAATACTTCTCGTACAGATTTTTCACAAAGTGTCTGTATTACATGTGTGCTTGGTGAATTAAAATTATTTTGTATATTTGCATGCACTAATTTTCACACGTGCTGTGGCACCTGAGGCCAGGATAAGCTGCCGCTAAGCACACTGGAGAGTGCACGTGGACATGTGCCGCACTGTCCAATCAACACACAAGTCTTTACAAAGCTCATTAGATCAATAGCTCCAAGCACTGAGAGCCCTTTTTTGCTTCTCACCATGCAAAGAATAAATAAGTCACATTTGGAATTTACGCTTTTGTCGAGTTCAAGAAATGAAGTTGTTCATTACATTCTTAACAATAAACATATCTTGTGATCAACATGTTTTTATTCTAATTTGCGTACAATTGAAGCAGTGTCCAATTTCACATTTACATTTGTCATTTAGCCGTTACTTTTGGCTAAAGTGACATATGTAGGCCAAGACTGAGGAAATTGTTGTAAATATATTATTGTAAATAAATAATACAGGACTTTACAAATTCAACCAAATATAAATGGAGTGTAGTTATAGGAAGAAAACTCAGGGTCTGTTCAATTCCAACAAATATTAAAATGGTTCTTATACTCCAACTAATCATATTAATTTAAACGTTTTTGCATAACTTAACTTGAACTTTTCTCTCAAAATGTTCATTCAAAGGAGTAACTATGTCTTCATTTTACTCCAGTAAACAATTTTAAGTCCAATGGTTAGCCTTGAGGTCAACCCCTTTGCTTCACCGCTAATAGCAGAACCGCAAATAGTTAACATGGAAAAGTAAGACTGTATGCAACCCCAAAACAGTCGATTTTCATATCCAGAGAAGTCTTTCGTTTGTTATTCGGCCTCCGTTTTTCACAAACTTTTGAAAATGGCTGTCCCCTTACTGGCCCCGTTTCCCACGGCGACCGGCGCGTTCTCCAGTCCTCGGAGCCACTCGGTGCACTTCAGCACCACATGCTCGTCGACGCCGCGGTCGCCCTCTTCCTCATACTCCACGTCGTCGTACCTGTGGTGTTTGTTCAGAAGGGAAATCTTCACTATGGAGCGGATGTCCCCCGGAGCGGCCTCCTTACCGCCGGTCCTCACGGTCGCTCCGCTGCACGGCGTGGCGTGCTGCGGCGGTAGCGGCGCTTGCCGCTTCGAGGGGCTTTGCCTCTTGCTTCCAGACTCCGAAGGCGCTCCGGCTGCGGCTGCGGTGCTTTTAGCCGCAGTGCTTTTAGCTGCCGAGCGACGTTTTCTCTCGGCGCTCCTCCTCTTCAGCAGCTCAACGGCTTCTGGTGTCAGGGTCAGTGTGAAGCTGGCCTCCTCCCGGTGCGCAGCCCCGCTGTTCACCTGTACGTTACTCTTCATAGAGGCGACGTCGTGGCGGATGTGGCCGTACAGCGGTATCTTCGACATGGCCTGGGCCGCCCTGGAAGGCGCGCGGGGGACTCCTGAGGGGTCCGGTGACGGGGGCAACCACTGGTCCCTGCTTTTGACGTGCAGTGCCGGCGCTGCTACCACCTTGGCGGTAGGAAGATGACTCTTGGGGTGGCTCTTCCTCCCCAGGTGCCTCAGGTTGAGCGCGAGGCGCTCCTTCACGGAGCAGCCTTTGTCGTCCGCCGTGGCCCTGGTCTTGTTGAAGGCCGTCTCCGGCAGACTGAGGCGTTTAGCACGCGTGTCCTCTCCGGTCAGTCCCACTCCACAGGCCGAGCGGGGCCGTCCCATCGACACAGCGGGGGGAAGGAAAGGCATTTTAGCAACGCACAGGATCAGGTAAGAGAAGAGTTTGGCCTTGCACTTGAAACACTCAATGGAAAAAATAGATGCACGCGTTAAACAGGAAACTGCAGCTCTGAGTAAAGCAGTCCACTCGCATGCATCATCCGCCATACAGGGTGAGGCAGTGGGCTGATGGTTACTCAGGATGACCCGACCTTAACGTATCCAGGTGCAGGTGTGGATCACATGAGCAGGGCTATACTATGTATTGGTCAGTAGTGGGAGGGTGGGGCATGGGAATGCCTTCAGAAGGTGGACGTCAAACAGCCGTTCAAAGCAGGTTACCTTCAGTTAGAAGCTCAGAGAGCTAAAATAAACCCCTGCTTTTAATCCTCATGAGTCAATAACAAGACAGCATGGTGCACGTGGTAGAAGCACTTGTATATGTAACACATGGACACCAGGGTTTTTCACACCGTCACACAAAACGACGGTATTCCATATCATAGTTTTTGTTTAATTGTCAATTACCCTATTTAGGGTGTGTTGTAATTCTCAGTAAGTAATGTAAGTCATCAGGGGAAAAATTCATGACACCAAAGACCTGAACAAAACTAAGACAAAAACATTTATTAGATATTAGTCTCTCCCTGAAACCGTGAAAATAGGTTAAGATACAGTATATTTTCAACGCTGACATTTCTTTCTCTATGACAAACAGACATAGAGCTCAATATAGCTCTGATTGTGTAGAAATCTCCCCATATGACAGATGAAGGAAAACACACGAGTGAGGCTTTGGACCGCTGCCTGCGGGGGCTTCTACAGGTGTGCATGACCTCCACGGGTGTGTGTGAAGACAACACGGGTCATCGGCCGCAGCAGGTCTTCCTGTGGACGTGCAGCACCCGGCGGCAGCCAGGACAAGTGTGGTAGACGGACTTAAAATATCTAACAAAAAAGGGAATCAGGCAGCAACCCAGCACCATCCTACGAGAGAGAGAGAAACATTGTTTTTGGGGGGGTATTGACCACCTACTGCATGCATTATATATGTGTATTTATTGAACATTGAGAGCAGCCCTCCTCACCCACACACTACAAATACGAGACACATGAGCCATGCGTATGTCTCGGCGTGATAGGTGATGTCGGTGGTGACCTGGACCTGACACGAGGGGCAGGTGGTCAGACCGGGGGAGCGCCGCAGGTCCTCCTCGTAGCTGGTGAACCTGGACAAAGGAGGGGCTGGGGGGTGAGTGGAGACTGGGAAGAAGGGGAGAAGGAGGGCTTTCAAAATGCTGCTTAAAATGTTTGTGAATGAGCACAACTTTGCTAATTGTCACAAAGATAACATGAGGGTTTTTTTTTTTTTTTTTTTACAGTGTTTTTTGTTTAGTCCTTTTTTTTGTCATTGGTTTTTTTTATCCCCTGATCGGTAACATATTATATTTTAGATTCCACACAATTTACAAACAGAATTTAGTTTTTGGATGGAATCAATTCTCGAGAACATGCAAGAACATTTCAATAAACGATGCTGTCTCATTAACAACATATCTGGGTCTTCAAAGGTCAATTATTAGCAAGAATAGACATTTACAAAATGATAACTGATGCACCTGTGTGTGTAGCTGGAAAAGGTAACTGCCCTTTGTTGGTGAGACCTTCATCCGGAGAGAATTGGGAAGGAGGTGGTGGTGGTGGACTGAGAGGCAAATTAATATGGTAGAATCTTACATCGTCTCCCTTTTCATCTGGAAAACACATAGATATGATTTGAAGATAAACAACTTTATTAAACAACTAAAAACAATGGCGTGGCTAATGTCACATTTTACACTTCTTTTCCTCAAAGAATCATTGTTCTTCATAACCTTACCTGTTATGAAGTAGGGTGGAGGTGAAGGAAGAGGTTCATCCCTTTTAGAGAAGGATTCCATTTTGGTGAATTGCATAAAAGTTAGCATGTATGGGTATGTATATTTTGATCAGCAGCACCTCACTGTAGCCAACCAGGTGTGTTGGAGACAAAGTAATTGGGCTCTCCCCTCTGATTGGTTCGAACCATTGAG
The DNA here is from genome assembly GCA_027123565.1 of Phycis chesteri. Lineage (NCBI taxonomy): Eukaryota > Metazoa > Chordata > Actinopteri > Gadiformes > Phycidae > Phycis > Phycis chesteri. Next base: position 11,889,509 of record JAOPJK010000108.1, read on the forward strand.
GTTTCAACACAAAGACCAAAGCCAGAAAATAGATGCATTCTATTTGAAGGAATCAATTAATTAATTATATTTGTTATAAAAAAGAGCCGTTATAGAAAGATATAATTAGCATGGTCTACCTACATAACAACTACAGTATGTTTATAATGTTAAATATTAGTGGCCCTTGTTGACCAAACCAAAAGGCCAGCTATGGTTGAAAGGTTGGATTTTGGGATGCAAAAGAGAAATTGTGTAACAATATCTATTGCTGAGGCAGTGGGTAGCTACTTTGGATTGCAGAATTAAACACTGAGATTGATTGTAGCGTGCATATTCGTGCATTCGTGAGGGAGTCTAGTCTTCATTGATTCATTGATACATAGACCTTCCTTTCTGCTCAGTTCGATGTATGCACTTCCATTTATGGTCGCTGGGGGCGCCATTGTACATCCGGATAACAGTGACCCAGTGTGGGAGAACGTAACGACGTGAACAAGGTTACCATTCAATTGAATGTAACAGCTAGCGTGATGCTAAGCTAGCTGACAGCTAGGGGCATCTGCGGGTTTTGCTTCCAAGTTACCCACGGCTATCACGAATGCTATTAGTCCTCTGCTCCGTGCCGTCTTGACATCTCCTTCAGCAAATACCGGACGAATTCGTGTCGACTGCCCAGAGTCCGCGAATTCGAGTCCATTCATAAAACCATCTTACCTAGCTTACGCGATTTAGCTGGCTGACTTGTACAGCTAAGAGGACCAAACGAGCAAGGTAAATCGGCGTGTGTTCGCTAGCGTAATATAGCCGACTGCAGCATTATCGGGATGTATTACATACCACGAAAGGAATTAGGCGATATATGATAAAGCCCTGTGGTTATTGGTTTTCTAGATGTTAAAATGTTTCCTATACATTTTCTTCGTAGGCCGTACCATCTCAGTTAATTCAAAGCTATTTGCACCGTGTTGTTTCTTAACAGTAGCGATATGTGTGACACAGTCGATTGCTTAGTAAGTTGTCCACAGGTGTAAAATGAACGCCCATTACTTATCCTCCCTACATCGGCTTGTACCGATAAAACAAAAATCGAGTGGCCGGGGTTTGCTAGCTAGCCACCGTGAACGTCCCATAGCTTCTAGCTACAACACACACTTCCACTGGTCTGACATCCCACGTAACCAAGCTATGCTGTTGAGGAGCAATCACTTGAGTGGCCTGTTAGCATTCCCATAAGTTGTTTTCGTGATGTGCAAGTATTTACTGGGTGGCCTACAATTCATATGACTGACATTGGAAGTTGTGCTGCAGTTCAGCTGCTTGTTGGAGGAGGCTACCGAAGTCATATTTGGGTTGGTTACCATGTCTTTCTGAACTTCCACTTCTAGACCACACCCAGACGAGATGTCCCTACATCAATTCCTGTTGGAACCCATCACCTGCCACGCGTGGAACCACGACAGGACACGTAAGTTACACATCTTTAGTAATACTCCTCATTACTCCAAATGTTAAAATAACACACTTTTAATTTTTCATTGCGTTTTTTGGATATCAATTGGTTGAATGGAAGTATGCATTGGTCAAAATAGTGTATTTATTTTTAGTTGAAACACAATTTCTCGGCAGAAATCGCCATCAGTCCTAACAACCATGAAGTTCACATCTATAAGAAAAGTGGCAACCAATGGGTGAAGACCCATGAGCTAAAGGAGCATAATGGACACATTACAGGTATGTGTACACCATACCATATCGCCATTACTTTATGAAACAACCAATCACCCATCTTGTGGAAACTATCAACACAGTGCTTCATGGTCACTGTTTTGCTCACATTGTAGGTATTGACTGGGCCCCTAAAAGTGATCGCATCGTGACATGCGGGGCAGACCGCAACGCCTACGTGTGGACCCAGAAGGAGGGCCTGTGGAAGCCCACCCTGGTCATCCTCAGGATCAACCGAGCTGCCACCTTTGTGAAGTGGTCTCCTCTGGAGAACAAATTTGCAGTTGGCAGTGGTGCGCGGCTCATCTCCGTCTGCTACTTTGAATCTGAGAACGACTGGTGAGGCTCGGAAGTGATACAACGGCTGTGGCCGAACCGCAATCGAACATTTTCATACATTTAAAACAATGGAGCTTACTCTTACGAATGTGTGTGGGATTTGTTTGTGTGCCCCAGGTGGGTGAGCAAGCACATCAAGAAGCCCATCCGCTCCACCATCCTCAGCCTGGACTGGCATCCCAACAATGTGCTGCTGGCTGCCGGCTCCTGTGACTTCAAATGCCGGTATGACCCTTTAACCAATTGACGAGGCGTTTCCGAGGAAGATGAAACCATTTTTAATAAATGTCATCCTCTATGGCCTCATACACCCCTTCTCTCTCTCTCTCTGTCTGTCTCCAGGGTATTCTCGGCCTACATAAAGGAGGTAGAGGAGAAGCCAGGCCCAACCCCCTGGGGCAACAAAATGCCATTCGGGGCTGTACTGGGAGAATTTGGAGGGCCAGGTCTCTATCTTTGTGTCACTTTACAGCCCACTGATTTGCGATTGCCATGTAAGCTCAATAGGATGACGTGGTCTCTCTTGTGTATTCGATCAGGTGGAGGTGGGTGGGTGCACTCTGTGTCTTTCTCTGCCTCCGGTAATCGCCTGGCCTGGGTCAGCCATGACAGCACGGTCACTATGGTGGACAGCTCCAAGGTGGCGAGGTACAGACTAAATTGAGGCTGCAACTAGACAGAATGTTGTACAGTTCCTCACTGTTATTCTGCACATAATCTTAAGGTTTTGTTTCCTGAATATCATACCATCTTTTTTTCTAGTTTTAAGCTTAAACAAAGAAGGAGGCTTTCTTGAGGGGTCAGATCAGTGATATGAAGTTACATGACATTAGGGCTGTAGTCAACCATTAGGGCTGGGTGTACTGAAATTGTAGCCTTACTAAATCAGCCACAGTGCACTCCACCTGTAAGACTAAGTATCACGTTAGTGCTGTGTGGATGAAGTCGGTGGGTTTCGGATCCGCTCTTGGTCGCACTCTGTTACTGCAGAGCTCCAATGTAAAGCAGGTTGCACACCAGACGAGCCGCAGAGGGCCATGTCTGTTTTATGTGTGTTGAAGATGATGGCCACCATGGCCTGCGCTGTGATGCGTGCCACGATGCCAATCCTGATGCTCACACTCAGAGAACCAATGAACAGGTCCCGTACCGCCGAGAGTGGCGGTGAGAAGATCTAGATCTAGAAGATCTAGATTTAACCCAAGCGAAATATCTCAAAACCTATCAACCATCCCAGCCCATTTTATTTTATAAAGGATACTTCTACTAGAATTACAGTAGTTTAAAAAGCCACTCACAAAATGTAAAACCCACCAACAGACTAGGCAAATGAGGAAACTGTTCTAAAATGCAAATGAAACATTTGTTTCTGGTTTCTCGGTAATGTGACGATGCTTGTCTTCTGCGTTCAGTAGGTTTGTCTTTTCAATTGGCAAATGTTTGCACACTCCTCCTTTCCTATGGCCTAGCAAGATTTGAAACGAGTTACAATACCGAAGGTACACGGTATAGCCAGAGCAGCCCATGCAATGAGTACAAATAGAGAAAACGGACAACGTCTGAAATGGTCAAACTCAATTTAATAATCTGTGTCTGGTGGACTGAAACAAGATCGCTCCTAACTAAACACTCCGTTTAGCTCATCTTAGTTTTAGATCTTGGAGAAGTGTATACTGACCAGAAGGTGTCAGCACTGCATGACGCCTGTTGAGGGCTTGAACGGTAACTGGTGGTCCGTGTGTGCAGTCCCTCTCAGCTGAAGACGGAGCACCTCCCCCTGCTCAGCGTCGTCTTCGTCTCGGAGAACAGTGTGGTGGCGGCGGTAAGACCCCCGCCTCGCGCGCACCACAGTGTCCACGCCAACGACCCGATGGAGCCTTCATTGTGGTCTTTCTGTCCAGGGCCACGACTGCTGCCCCATGCTGTTCCGTTGCGACGACACCGGGACCCTGACCTTCGTGTCCAAGCTGGACCTGCCCAAGCAGAGCATCCAGAGGAACATCTCGGCCATGGAGCGCTTCAGGAACATGGACAAGAGGGCGACCACGGAGGACCGCAACACTGCCCTGGACACACTACACCAGAACAGCATCACGTAGGGAGACGCTCTTTTGACCTTTGACCTGCATGTGGGCGGAGAGTCGTTTTTTTTCATGACAAGACGAATGTATTTCCAAAATGGACATGCTTGGGTGTACTAAAACATTGCCTGTGTGCGTGTGTTTTTATTATTTGTAGCCAAGTGTCTATCTATGAAGGAGACAAGAGGGACTGTCGCAAGTTCTGCACTACTGGCATTGATGGAGCGATGACCATTTGGGACTTCAAGGTAGACAACACGCACACATGAGAAGTCTCCTCTGCTTCTCGTATTGATTGATTTCCAAGCACAAAATATGTGATTCGTGTTTGTCGTTTGCCTCCCAGAGTCTAGAAGCTTCTATCCAGGGACTCCGCATCATGTGAACGAATCCACTAGTGCTGCCGGCTAACATCCCCCCCCTCACCCCCACCCCTCCTTCCCTGTCCGCCTCCCCCGCCGTGTCCCATGATGCATCCAGGGAACCAACACCCACTCACACACACACACGACTGTTCACCACCACGAGTGTCTGCCGAAGCACTGACGAGACCACGCCCCGCCCGCCACATGCACATCTATTGAAGCCATGTGACATGTGACATCACTGTTTGATTGTCTTTTGTTTGTTTTAAATGAAGGCTAACCAGAGGTCAAAATGGGAAAGGGCCTCTGTAATTGAAGTAAAAAAAAAAAAATGTTTTTATGTTCTCTAACCTGTACCAAAAGTTTGAACACTAGATGCATTTTTTTCTTTTCTTTTCTTTTTTTTAAACCAAAATCAGACCGTATTGGCGCCTGTCCCGTCTCCCCCATTTTTGGAGAGCGAGCTCTGAACCGGCCCTAAGTAGAAGCGCTGCCCGACCCATCGGCGGCCTGAAGGCGCTTGACGTTTCCCAGGAAGTAACGCCGTCGTTGGGTGGGGCTGTGCGATGAGGACATCCTGATGCCGTGTTGTGGGGAGACGGCGAGCGACCCATACAGGCTCTGATCGTGGAATGAGAATGCATCTGTCCAAACCCAGTGTGGAGTCACGGCACTAGCCTCTGTAGCTACTGCACTAAACCAATGTCAAATGGAGGGTTTGTATGTAACAGATTATGAGCTAGATGTGAAATAAAGACTAAAATACATTTACAGTACAAAATGGGCGGTCTTGTTCTCTTTTATTTGTTGAGAAGGGTGGGGCAAAAAGTGATGTCATATCTGAATTGATGCGGCTGGGCTCGAGAAGTACACTTTGTTAAGTGCATGACCTAGTGTCTTTATTTTAGAAACATGGTGATATTCTTGGATGGGTAATATTCATACACATTTAGGGAGTCACCATCAAGGTCTTTACAATTAAGTGACTGATGGGTCGAAAAAATGAGGCGGCGCAACGGTTTTGGAATTATTCCATTCTAGTAGCGTCATATATATATATGAAATATGGATATGAGGCTAAGTCATTAACTCTTTGACAACTTGAAATTAGTTTAATATTTTCTAATGAAAACGTGAAACTTGAGATATTTGTCGTGAAGCTATCCGTCTCCACCTTCCTTCGCATCCTGGAACGCAAATTGTGTCCACTCTTCCTCCGTCGTGCAGTGCGCAGAAGCTCTCCTCACGAAAACCAGAGCGTTTTCTCGTGTTACTTCCTCTGCACCGTTAAAGGCCCACCCCCAGTTTTGTTCGACTTCACTTTGTACCCTAATCTTCTTTCGCTCCACCCTCGCTTCCTGGTTTGAAGTATCAACTTGTTTCGCCCTTTCCTCCCAATTGCAACAAATAAAGATATGCGTTTCTTTTAATTCACACTTAAGGCAACTTTCTTCCAGTATCCTTTTCCGGTGCGGACATAAATCCTTTTAGCCGTTCCAATGATGGCTGCAATTAATCGACTTCTGCCTGAGTTCCCTCTCACCCTCCTCCGGCCCCCCCCCCCCCCCCCCCCGCCGGCCGCGCGCCCC
>JAOPJK010000108.1:12465354-12485246 GCA_027123565.1 Phycis chesteri
GAGAACGTGTATAAGACAACTCAAGGACAACGTGTGTAAGACAACTCAAGGAGAACGTGTATAAGACAACTCAAGGAGAACGTGTATAAGGCAACTCAAAAGGACAATGACATGACAGTTGAGCATCTGCGTCTACGGAAGGAAGGCTACAAGAAGCAGACGTGTGTGTGTGTGTGTGTGTGTGTGTGTGTGTGTGTCTGTGTGTCTGTGTGTGTGTGTGTGTGTGTGTGAGACTGACCTGATATGACAGCACACCGTGGGCCGATGTGTTTATAAATAATGTGTTTTCAACGTTGCCCTCCTCCAACGGGAGGAAGACGAGTTTAAAAGACGCCTTGCCCCTGGGCGGGATCAGCTGGCGAGGGCGAGAAGAGGTCAGATTAGCGCGGGAACAAACGTCACGCACCTGTATAGCTTATACGTTAGGAACCGACGTTAGCCGTGTAGGGCAGCACACGCATGTGCGCACACGCACACACACCCACACACACACACTTACCCTTTTGTGAAACGAAGGCATGTGAAAATGCCTGCTTGAAGTAAACACCGACAGCAGCGTGACAGGGAACTCCTGGCTGGGGTTGTGTATATATATGGTCTCAGCTCGGGGCAGACCCAGTGGCCTATGGAGGAGAAGAAGAAGAAGAAGAAGAAGAAGACGAAAAAAAAGGCTGAAAATGGAAACATTTCTGCATTTGGATCCTTCTGCATCTTTCATTTGTTCCATGGAGGACTACGAAGATTCGCTGGGATGTGGGGATAAGTGTCTCGAGAGACAGCCGTTGTGTAATTCGACAGAACGTGGATGCTGGTCTTCCCCCCCCATGTAGATTTCATCGAGGATAACCAAGGAGATATCCATCTATTGGTTTTGACAAGTCATTGTCCCAGTCCGACAGAACATGACCGGCGGTCGGGGGTCTAGCCCTGTTCCTTTGGGCCGACATGCGGGGTCCTGAGAAACAAGGGGCGCCAGGTGGGAGTCTGGCGATGGTGACGTCTCTCAGTGACGGCCCGCAGTGTAGCGCGTCACTCAATGCCGTCCACGCCATTCTGGGAGTACCATGCACATACTGAGCCTGGCTTTGAGGGCACTGGCAGAGTTGGGACTGAGCTCCTGAACTAAGCATCTTCAGTTGAAAGGTCTATTGCTCTCATAGGTTAATGGGCATCTGAAATCAGAAGATACGGTGGCAAATACAAAAAACTAAAAAATAAAATAAAATAAATATACATATATGTATATAAAAGATAAGATCAACTACAGAACAAAGGCATGATAAGATAGCTGAACGACCAAATCTTTCAGTTTAAACATTTGTTTTTGCTAAAGAACCTTTCAGAAAAGCCCAGATACCAATATATGTAATTAATATTCATTTAAATGTTTTGGGGAGGATAATAAATGTCAACGACAATGTTCAAGATACTGGATGAATTCACCTAAATCACCTCAATGAGTTTCCCACGCACGTTATTTTTACAGGTTGATTTACCGATTTCAGTTGGCATGCAAAGCCATCATTTGGAGTGCTGTAACCCACTTCAGATATAAATAGTAAGGAAATGTCTCTTAAAAACATAATTACAAAACATGAGTCATGGCGTTCAGGGCTGTGTGGAAACGCTGGCCTCCTCAGCAAATTACACTCCAACAGAACCCCTTACACAAACATCAAAGTATTGAAATGAAAAATGACCAAAAACCATTAACAATTTAGTCTGGGGTCATAAATAGTGTATAATACAGAAAAAAAAAGGATGAAACAATATGAATGTGTGTCACCACAGTGCCAGTGAGGAAAGATTTCCTGTATGCCCCCCTCCAAACACAGCCCCACACAATGCATTTTAACATCCTACACACTGGTCTATCAAAGACCCAGAGGCCGTGCAACACCAATTGTTAGGGCAGCTGCTGTGGTACGTGATTGGACTAAGGGGATATACACAAAATATCCCAAATCCAGCAACTGGCAACAATGCTCCGTATAAGTGGCCACCTCTGCAATACAGCAACACTGGGCCGCTTGTAATGGGATAGAGGAGGTACATTTATTTTACTTTGTTGCCTGGATGGGTCAAATGCACATATTCTAGGCAACGTTTATTACAGTTCAGGTGAACACGTAATAAAGAAAAAAAAATCGACATAAATCATGTCCATACTCCTGATGGATGAACTCAAATTAGTCAAGGAAAACTTGAAATCATACAATGGCCAGTTGATATCCTCGCATACACAGTAAACAAATATCCAATTGTCCACGAAAGAAATCCATACAGAAGAATCCCCAACAGAGCCAGACAGTGTGAACAGTCATACACTAGTTTAGTTTCATTGTTAAGCAATCAACAATGATCTACCGGTGGCATTTGCCTTCATTTGCACAGACCAAGCCAGACGAAAGGTAATTCTCCCTGGAATGGCGACACAATTCCCAACTGAGATGATACTCAACGATGAAGAGGTTCTCACTGCTCTTCAGCGCTGCATGTTTCTGGACAGCTGACATGATCGAGCATTTCTGGCCAACTCCGTCATGTTGACTTCTTTTTACACTAATGTTTATTAACGTGCTCTGTCCTTATTTCAATAAACAAATGAATAACATGTAAATACATCAAGCAATCGTTTGTTTTATTAGGAAAGGCCATCCTAAAGATGTTTTAGCAAAATGGCCGGGTATGTATGAAATGTTTCTATGACAAGTAAAAAAAGAACAGAAAATGGAAAAAGGGAGGGGACAACTAGAAATAAACTCAAAAGAACATCGGCCGATTGGATGAGAACAGACCGACTTCAGGGGCTGAACTGAACTCTATTAATAGATGTATAATAGCATTCCAAAATCCTTGTCGTCTTTCCACATCCATGTGCGCCTTCTGCATTTTTCACATAACTTTGCTTGCTATTCCCGATAAAAAAAAGGGTCCCTGGATCCTCCTTTTCCCATAGCATGCGTGCACCCAGTGGGGTTGGCTTTCAAAAATGGTGGAACCGGGGGACTTCTGCCCGGGCACGGCACTCAATCTGCTATGCCTGTTGTTTTGGAAGCACATAAGATACACAGAGCAGCCTCGAAGATTCCTTCTGTCTCAGTGAGGTCAGGCTGCCTTATATAAGCCTTATAAGGCATCCGGGGCCTTCCGTGGGTCTACGTGTGTTGTTATGGTTGTGCGCCGCTTGACAAAACAGTCTTCCCCCGTCCGTGGGATCCGTCCCGTTGACATTTGTTTGCCATAAAGATGCCTCTTTCAGTCCTCCCGCGATCCTCTCCAGAGCCCGGGTTACGTCAGAGATTGAGTGCGTATCCATTATTTACCGAGAGTTATTCTAGGACCCCGCTTTCCACGTCAGTGTGATGGCGAAGCAAAAATAAAGTCATGAATATTCCAGAATTTGCGAGACACCTTTGCGTCCCCCTGCCCCTCTGTTTATCTGACCCTCTGCGCTCTAGAGATAGAGAAAGTGAAAGCCACTTACTGGGTCTGAAACTCCATGGCTGGTGGTTGGAAATGCAGGGGCTTCCCATTCTCCCATGCATTTGATGAAGAGCTGGTGGGCAAACAGAGGATTGATGAATAAACATTGACTTAACACTGAAACAATTTAAAGCAAACATAACAAGTGAATTAGTATCCATTAGTCCATTATTTTGCTTGACAATCATCATTACAGGGAAATAAGGTAGCATGTTCAATAGAGCCTTTGATCATCCCAAAGTTCAAATAGCACAGCTACAATGCATCGATACCCCCCAAAAGCATGCAGTTTAAGATATTCTGGAGGACATGGAAGCCAATCTTCTGAGTTGCCAAGAGCACAAACAGCTAGGGGTGGGAGTCTTTTGGTTTTAGGTTTGATCGAGTTTGATCGAACCGAGTCGTGATTCCCTTCAACAGTTCCTTGATCCAAAGTGAAGACCTGCTCTGGTCCACTGAGAGAGGCTGCACAGAGTGGAGGCTGCAGCAGAGTGGAGGCTGCAGCAGGGTGGAGGCTGCAGTAGAGTGAAGTGTGTAGCAGAGTGGAGGCTGCAGCAGAGTGAAGTGTGTAGCAGGGTGGAGGATGCAGCAGAGTGAAGTGTGTAGCAGGGTGGAGGATGCAGCAGAGTGAAGTGTGTAGCAGAGTGAAGTGTGTAGCAGGGTGGAGGATGCAGCAGAGTGAAGTGTGCAGCAGCGTGGAGGCTGCACAGAGCAGCACAGACATCCCATTTTTAGTACGCGCACACACACACTTCAGAAACAACTCTAAAATACACGTTGGCAAAGAAGTGTAAATTTGGTTCAGGGTGGTGTTCAGCTAAAGACCCCGTCCCCCTTAAAAGCTTTTCTCGGCCATAATAAAACATTTCACAAAGAAATGCAGAGAGTTTGGTCTCACTGCTCACTTCATAGACTGCTTGTCGTTCACATCCTTCAACAGCTGACAGCTGCTAAATTAGCCCGTAGCATTCTGTGGTTTCACTCTGGTTAGGATGGTTAGCTACAGGCAACTGTCGTTAGCGATGTGGTTCGGCAGGTACTGAAGGAAATCGCACCGAGCAGGTTTGGCTGTAGACGTAATAATAACAGCACAGTAATAACAACGCTAATAACTGCACAGAACCGAAGGGAAAGTAAAATTGTACATGTTAATCTCGGCCAACCCCAACGTGTCCTCAGCACCGCAAAATGCTGCATAGAAAATTGAGACGATAACGTGGTTGTGTTGGGCCAACACAACGATGACTCGTTTATATTTGCCATAAAACACCCAAGAGAATGCTCTTAATATCACAAGAGAATATGATGTCCTAAAACTACTACTACTACTACTACTACTACTACTACTACTACTACTACTACTACTACTACGCCACTGCTGATTAAACGTTTTGTGGAGCAACTCTGGAGAGAAGATAACTTGCATGACATGACAGGACTTGCACAACAACGATGAATGTGACTTGAAGACGATGTCATTTTTTTTGCGATAAATAAATTGCTAAAATGATGACGCAAACGTCAAATGTTTAAGATAAGATGAGGGGGTGTTAAAAAAACCCAATGGTATTAAATACAAATAATGGACATTGTTGTTGATACGACATAGAATATAAAAGGAATAACACAAACTATCCCTTTGCCTGCTATATAACTGCCCGTTTATTAGTACCAAAGTAAGCACAGTACACTGAGGTCTCATTGTGAGGCACCAAGTATGTTCAATTACTGTAACACAGAACAGGAAGTTGAGACAAGGCCGGGGACTGCAGGGAAAACCACAGCTCGGTATGCTACGAGTGAACGTGCAGACTCTGACCTCAGCCAACAAGGTTCATCCCCCAAACAGCCAACCAACCAATCAAACTTCTGCTGATATGGATGACACCAGCAATTCACAGCGAGGAGATGAGTTTTGCTTGGACTGTCAAGCAAAGTCTGCATTCTGATGCGGCACAGTATTGATCAAATGTCAATGTAGCAATATGTATGAGAGCAGTATCTGTATTGCTAAGTCTGCATACAACCACAAAAACTGCATGGTGGGCTAGTTTAGAAATCTACTGTTAATGGACATAGTAGGTTTCATTTATTTATTTGACATGGACAACGTGTAATAGCTATATGTTGTAGCTGATGACTGTCAGCACATTTTCCTCTGTGGTGGCTGGGTGCAAGGCCTGAGAAACTAATAACTCATTGTGCACTGTGGTCATTAGTGATCGGCCAATTCTAAATATATAAATTCTAAATATAAAATGTATAAAAAGCATAGCATTGCATCATAAAGACAAATTCAGTTATGAAAGAAATTCATCTCTGAAATATGTGACCTCCAAGTCGAGGCTATTTTGAATACAACAATGGCAGAATGAAACAAGGTTAGAGTCTGTAAGTGCCATATCCTGAACAGCCACAGAGCAAAACATTTCTGTGACTTGTCCATGCTCGTTACCAAGCAAGAATTTGTGCAACTGTGTAAAATACTATCCAGAAAAAACGTTTATTGGCATCAAACAACCCTTAAACAAGCTCCCAAAAAGTGCTTTACGTCAGGACTCGGTTTTTCTGCTTGAGCTAAAGCAGAAATGGACACATCTTGGCTAAAGACTTGTTTCAGCATTCCTCTGCAGTGGTAAAATGGAGGCAAATGTGACAAACCCAGAAAATATGCTCATTATGTGTACAACACCTGTACTTTTATAGTGTGTGTGTGTGTGAGAAAGAGAGACCTAGGGAGTGGCTAAATGCAGAGAAGAGGTTCAAATGCTGTGGAAAAGGGCTCTACGATGGACTGAGGTGTTACGGTGTCCCTGCTTGTACAGGCAGTAACACTCTCTTGACGAAGTGCAAGCACTGACAGAATCGTGAAGGTGATTATGAAACTGGATGCAGAAATCAAGCGAGGTGTAGAAACGGTGCGCCTCCACCCTGCGCTTCATCGTCCGGCTTTGCGTGACCGGCCTGTTTATGTGGACACAAATTACCAGATGGCGATTTCGACGCAACGGCCTCTCGGGTTTCCCCAGCCTCTCTCTGATGGACGAGAAACACATGATGCTGCACACTCATTCATTTGTTACCCTACCTTAAGTGCCCAACTCTTAAAACACTTCCTTCGCTCTATTTCTTTGACCAAGGGACTCCCTTCTAATTGATTTCTCATTTGTGTTCGAATAGGTTGATTTAAATAGTCGTATGCATGCACTGTGGGACTTGGCAAAGCCCTGCTGTGTCAATCAGGAATCTAGTGTTTCAGTTTCATGGAAATGACTGCAAATCAGTGTGCAGTCAAGATGACAGCATCTCACACTATCTAACTATCTCATCCAATAGCAGCAGTTCCTCCTTAAACAGACTATTCAAATCCAGCACTGGCAAGTTAACAGCAAAGAGCTACATTTGAGGTCTTTAAAGTGCCAATGAACCCAAGCATTATTATTACCACTATTTAGAAGTGTTCGTATGTTTTCCATGATATTAAACCTCGTAGCCAATGCTACGCTCACTGGTACTAAAATAATGAAAACAACTGAAGGACCACGTTGATAGCTGCGGCAAAGAGCCGAGTGGACACTTAAACGTTTAGCGCTGCGGTGTGTGTCCCATTTTACACCCAACATCGCTGTTACTCAATGTTGGCTTAAAAAAAACAAAAAAAAAGCACAGAGTTGCGGCAAGTCACAGTCGTGGAGATAAGATGTAAACCTGCCCTCGCCGAACCCCAGCCCAAACACGTTTTAATTCAGTGCTCAAATTCCTGCTGAAATAAAACACACACACACACACACACACACACACATTAACGGACCACTTGTTCAAAGTGATGGTGGCGGTCAACGGAGACAACGTTTACACCACGTTTTGTCTTTTGATGTTAGGCCTATAGCTGAGCAAGCAAGGATACGAGGAACGCCAATCTACTCTGTGCACATTCATCTTCTGACACATCTGAAACGTTTGCAATTTTAACCCTATTGTCCGTTCCTGTCATTTTCAGATTCTTAGGCACGCATCAGCATCACGAACACCCTGCTCACTATGGCATGAGACAATCTAGAAAAAAAACAACAACCACCGAACACACACACACACACACACACACATAACACCAAGCTGCATGTTTTTTCCCCCTTGCAGTAATACAGTTACCTGAGCACTGGCACAAGCAGGGTGGCTTTTGAGCGGAGGAAAAAAACAACCTCTCAACGTGCATGCTGCCGAGCTCAGTCAGTGGGTTCCGTCTGCGGCCGCGGTACAGAAATAACGCGTTATGTTTGGCGACATTTGATCCCCTGGCTCTCATTCAAATAAAGTCAATGTTAGCAATGAGTGACCTCAACAAGCTCCAAAGGAGAGGTTAGCAGTTGAGCGATGCGTGGGTCATACCTTAAGGCCAACACTCCATCATGAAAAGACAACCAACAAGCCCAGTCACATTCTGTCCATTTTGTGTATGTGTGTAGAGATAGATACACACACAAGCAAGCAAGCAAGCAAGCAAGCAATAGACACATGAACATTGAGAGTATAGCAGTGGTTCCAGAGGAACTGTGAAATCAACAAGGAAACGTTGTGCAACCGAATGCAATTCTTCCTCATGCATTGAATCAGCCTGAGCAATACAGGGTTGTTTAGAATGGGGGCTGTGGGAGCAATAGCTAATTGGCCAGACAAGTAATCTATATCTTTTAGATTAGTTAACGTTGAAGCTTTCACAAAACAAAACCCCACAAAATGGGTGGTGAATGTGAAATGGGACGTGGAGTATTGAAAACTGCTATTGAAAGTCCCAATTCCCTTCAGTGTAAACAACAACGTACCTTTCTTTGAGTGGAAGACCATCTTTTCTTTGCTCTTCCTCCACCTACAAATGTGATGTGAAAAGAGAATTACACAAAAAGGTCAAAAGGGTTACGCAACACGGTCAACGGGATTACTATTAACATTTGTATTCATAATTACATTGAGCCGCTACTGCTAGTCCCTCCGTGCAAGATGACTTTTTCAGACTTAATCAATTTCTTTGTCATCAATGCGTCATTATTTTCTGTAAGAATCAAACCCAGGGGCCGAACACTGAAAATAACATTGCTAATTAAACACAAGTCTCAGACAAATCAAAACAGTGTGAAAGCATGAGTACAGTTTTTGGGGTTCTACACAGACCTGCCTCACCAAGGCTCCTCAAAAAGGGAGGGACTTGGTTTAGCAGAAGAAAAACACATAACGCAACCACCAATACTAGTGAGCAACCACACAATTTCCTAACATCAAGTTATTGCTTGATGTAATCCTCGTGGATTTTGATAGTGAATTGCGTGCTTCCTCTTAAACCAGAAACACAAGAAACATTTCACATTTGTTGTCTTTTGTGAAATAACACCATAAATTGACTAATGATTATTCTTAATCTGAATTTTTGGATTATATGTAAATGTATGGGGTACAGCAGAGGGCTGAAGAGTTACTTACTGGATGTGACCTATGCATATGAGACAAGAGATAAACAGGAACTATAGCCTACTTCCCAAGTGTCTTTCAGGATGTGGATTGTAAGTTTCCATAGGAACTATCATAGCCTTTCCGGCTGAAGTGGGAAGTTATGATAAAAGAAACTCCAAACATACAGGTTTGAGTACAGTTGTGTACTGTGAACAACAAACACATGTTTACTGGAGAGGGGCAGCTATTGAGTGGCAGTGTTTACTTCTGCATGCAAGCTAACTTATAGCCTTCTGTCTGTATCACAAAACAAATGTGTTTCTCAAGTTACTATTAATAAAGCTGAATGATAAGGCCTCATGTCTTTATCAGGAATTCCAGTCTGGCCAGAATGGACCGTCCAATAGTTCAATCCAACAGGTGAACATTGGCACAGGGTCTCCATGCCAACTGCGGGGACAATGAAAAACATACATGTATATATATTCTGCACTATGGTGTCTACATTGGAGGAGGAATGTCATGATGAATTGATAATTGCCATTTTAATACTGATGAGCTGCAGACTTTCACCCACCATCTTGCCAAGTGATCAGGGTATGGGTATAAACCCCAACTATTGAATTTGTCTATTGTATTGTATGCGTTAATAAAATAAAAAACATGTGAACGCTCAATCGTTCATTTTGAAAAGCATGCCAACTATTTGATGAAATGAATGTTGAATGATCTGCAAGTAACAATCTAGTTCGACCCGTATGACATGTATCAAAACAGAACGGGACCATAGCAGTATGCCATTTAGGTTCACACGTCAAAATCACTATGTACCAGGGACCATAAGTAAACCTGTAACTATCACACAGAGTCACTAATCGCACACAAATGCATACTAACACTGTCACATGCGTCATACCATCAACAAACCCTCATTAGCAAATTACAGACTTGCACCCATAGAAACCCTCTTGCATACACTACCATGACTTTACATTGTCTATATAGATCTATTTATCCACCTATAGATGCATCCATCTGTATATATAGACGCATTTGTATGAATCTGTGCACAAACTACAAATGCCTTGAATAGAGATAAGATGCATTGGCTGCAGCAAGAGTCTACCAGTTTGTGCTCTCACCTACACAAATGCAGAAATGGAAAGAAAATGCATTGCTTTTGTTGTTCTTGGTTTTTGGGAAATAGGCCATTATCAAGTTATTATGTGCCTTATGCTATGTTCATCTAAACTCTGAACCAATTTACTGGGAAGGTGTGCAATGTTGCCAAAACAATGATTGTCATTAACTATATTACTGTCAAATTATACGACGCTACAGCTGACATTCAATTCATGAATGACTTACACCTTCAAAACCCTCCACTGGTAGAAGGAAGTGAAAGTTCTGCAATAACTTAAATACATTTCAGAAACATCCATCTTGTCCAATGGATAACCACTATTATTTTGGTGGACCGAGAAGCAAATGTTACGTGCGTATGTGTGTCATGAAGTCATGAATTTGTACAAATGTATTGCAAGATGTTAGCATGGAAGTGCAAGAGAGTTTGTCATGCGCTGTGTAATGTTGGAATCTTTAAATATGGCCTTAAGTTGCCCTTGTAAATTTGCATAAGATATGTCACATGATGTGACAGGTTCAACCGGCCATATCAAAATCTAAAATAACATTAACAAAACCCAAACTAAATCTTTATAAGAAGTATTTCATTTTATGGTCAAATAAACTAAACACTAAAAGGTAAAAATGACCATGGTCGTCCTGGAACCTCTTTAACGTTTGTCCAATAAGAAGTTGTATTGTATACTACACAGTTCACATTTCCGGAATGGACACGATGTACAGATGAGAAAACAACGAGCCACATGGTGGGAGACAGGGGGGCTAATGGCAACCTCTTCCCGCCCTGGACGTAAACAACATTTGCTTCTCGGTCCACCAAAATAATAGTGGTTATCCATTTGGATATAGTGTTTGTATATCCAAACCCATGAAAGTCAAAGTTATGCGAGTGTCGCGCAAAAATTGCACATTACACTGCAACGTTGGGGCAAAAACACAACAATGGGCTGCGCTGGCCATGCACGTGTAGCTGGAGTCTAGTAATGACCAAGAAAGGTTCAGACGTTATATCAATTGGCAAATATTAACTGCAGAAATAAATATTATTACCTGAACTGGGACCATTGGCTCTGCATCTTCTGGTTGCCAGACCTCGACCACGCTGGTCGACATTTGTCTTAGAGCTTGGAATCAAACACACATACGAGGTGTAGACATTAATTATAGAATAGAAAGGTGACCCAAACACACAGGGTAAGTACAACCGTATTTTTCTGTCAACGACTTCTAGTACCATCCAGCTGAGCCATGGTTGGCCAATATTACTGGACAAGATACAATAGCCAACAAAGCAAAAACGATTTGGCGTATTTGGACAAAGGCTGTTAAAATGTTTAGCTTGCTGATTAGCAGTGCATTTAACATTAGCTCGCTTGCTAACCGCAATATAAAAAGCAACAGTATAGCAACGACTCCACAGCAATTGGGGGCTTTGCTGACGCGGTGTACGTTAATTTGATTTATCCTTGTGCATTGTGCTCGTATCCTTGTGCAATATTCTGGTGTCGTTGGCAATCGCCTCTCACCAGCTTGAAAAGCGTTCATCAACACTGTTCTGAAACGGGGCTAACTCGGGCTAGCTATCCGACAATACAGTACGGGATGACACGCGCGTTTTAAACAGCTTTAAGTATATACGTGGCCACACAAAATACTGCATTGAACGCTGAACGCAACCTCCGCTTTCCAACCCCAGGAGTGGAAGTCATGTTTGGCGAGCTAGCAAACATTTTTCCATTACGACTCGCCGTGGCTGTCAACTCAACCTAGCTACCATCCGTTTCGCTAAGGCAACCTTTCTGACGGAAGGACCCGTCTACACAAACATACCTTGCAACTGAGCCCCTCCGTGCTGCAAGCAGGGTAAAAGTAGCTGTAGTAATCTTAGCAGTATATTAATCCACGTTTTCCTGTGGCAGTGGCTGCCTAGTTGGACGTCCCGTAGCCCCGCCATGCTGCCCTCTCGCTAGCAGCCAGCAGCGTTGTGTCGCTGAGGGTTTGCCTTCCTCTCTCAGCCCAGACCGTACAGTCCTCTGCTCGATCCTCCCTCCCTGCTCCGCGCCCTGCTGCTCGACGGAGTCCCACTATAGATGCAGTACATCTTCTACACACTAGTGCTTGTTTGTTGTTGTACAAGTGTATCACGCAATAGACGAGGTCTTGGATTCCTTTCAATCGTTTACAGCGCGGGTGTAATAGTTTATTTTTATGCATACCAACACGTAGAACGATCCCTCATGTGCAAGCAGTGTCTGAAGAATTTAATACGTGTAAATGGGTTGTTGAATTGTAAAATTACGATGGCCGTTTTAAGTAATTTAATGCATTATTGTTGTATTGAGTGGAAAGTACGAAACCAGGAACATTATCTTGCAAACACTTAACTTACGCCCAACTCAATGACATATTTGACAATTTAATTATAGTTCAAACAAGATGCAACTAAAACGATTTCGGGGTTGATATAAACAATACTGACACGATCAAAACGCTAACATTTTCAGGTATTATCGTACATTTCAGAAAACAAACCAAGCAGGTAGCACGGTAGACACAACACAGCCCGGTGGGCGTGTCACCTGGAAAGGTCCGGTGGTAGGCTTGCCCAACTCTGGCTGAAAACAATTCACTGTGTTGCAATGCAACCTCAACTTGCCAAAACAATTACAAATTTCTATAATTATTATCCTTTCAAATTGCACATTGAAAGTCACCGTATGCTACACGAGGTGTACAAATCGTAATATAAAGTAAACAAAGCAATGAACCATTGTGTAGGTGTTATGCAACAGTCACTTAACAGCCAAAGGTGTGCATACAATGAGTGCATGACTCATTTCTTGGCAAGTTTCCTTCATTTAGTTCCTGGACAATAACAAGCATATAGAAAAGTTGAATTAACTTTTATTTCCAAAAAAGTAAAGCATATTTATACAACGTATACACTCAATAATGAAGTTGATAAGTAAATAGCCATTGTTTAAATAACCAATATTATGTTTGCCTGTGGCATATCCAATGCGTAGCACGGTCGACAACTCTGGTGCTCCTGCGTCCATTCTTTCAGTTCCAGGCCCTCATTCTGTCCGTCCCAGGCAAGCTTTAGCTGCTTTAGCTTGACTCGGTTTAAATGAAATAGGCACTCTACAAAGTCATTCCAGGTTATACGGACGTCAACAAAACAAACAGCAGTGGCTGTAAAGTTATGGATTCTGGGTCAGCACCATACC
The DNA here is from genome assembly GCA_027123565.1 of Phycis chesteri. Lineage (NCBI taxonomy): Eukaryota > Metazoa > Chordata > Actinopteri > Gadiformes > Phycidae > Phycis > Phycis chesteri. Next base: position 12,478,662 of record JAOPJK010000108.1, read on the forward strand.
GCCATTCATCCACTGAACACTTTTCTGTGAGGCTAGTTATTTATTCCAAGCTAGCCTCTGGAGCTACATACAAATATATTTTTTTCCCGGCAAAGCTCATCCAACTCATCCTACAAAGAAATGGAATATGGTTGAACTCAAAATGAATACATCAATGAATAGCAACATGACTAATATTGTAAATGGTTTAAGTTGTACCATGAACTGTGTTTGAGTAGATGTGGGTCAATCCATGTAGTCAAAGTCTTCCGGGATTCCAAAGGCCTTGTCAATGCGACTGTCGTCAAAGGAAAATTTTCTCTTTGCCCAGGACTTGATGGAAAAAATATTGTCTGAAAAAATAAAAACTTCAATTGGAAATGGCTTGAAAAGGTACTTTGAAGCATTGGACTTTCGCAGATATTCGTTAAATACATTATTAGCATGCACAGCAGATGTTGACACCACATTCTTGATTGTGATTCCAGGTCTGTGGGGTATGTGCCAACATCAAATTATTTTCAATACACTGTCAAGAGGGCAGATTTCTAACCATCATACATATATTAATCTTATGTAATTGTCCTTCACATAAAAACTGATTATTAATTGTAACTAGGATTACAAATCACAAGCATGAGTACAATTTCCTGTGGTTAAATGTATTAATTCATCCCTGTAGCTAGCCCTCCCAAACAGGTGCAGACAATTGACATACCATATGTTACAAGTATGCAAGTAGGTTCACGTACCTGTCCACCTATCAACAGCTTGTTTTGCAATGTTGTTTGACTTTCCTGTGGGGGGGTCACATAATGAGCAATCTGTCTATATTTTGATTATTGCCATTTTATTATTTGTAGTCGTAGTGGTAGTAGTAGTAGTAGTAGTGATAGTGGTAGTGGTAGTGGTAGTAGTAGTGGTAGTAGTAGTGGTAGTGCCTGTACAGATTCATTACTTCTTATTAGTTAACAAAATAGTTAACCTAACTGTCAACAAAATAATGTCAATGTTTGCCAAGTTGATTTAGTTACAATACTGGTTAGGGCAGTAAAGCCACTAACATGATACATGTATTTGAACTACTGTTCAAGAAGTATTTTAGATAATGAGGTAGATAATTAAATACATTCATTGGGTCTTCATCGTGTCAAATAAACAAACATTCCAAATTGGACTACAACACTAAATAAAAATACCTATTATGCAGAAGAGGTGAACCTTAATGTAGTTAAAAAAAAACAACCTACATAATAACATGCAATAAGACACAAGCATACACAGACACTATGATGGGCATGGTTGTTGAACACCAGCCACTGTTTACCATCTGTTTAACATCCTGAGTCAGAACATGAACGGACCCTACCGTGCCATCACAGGCAAAACCATAGAAATGCTGTCTTACACCTCTCATCGCTCCCTGTGTGCATACTGCGATACTGTGTTGGGATTATATGTTTTCTGAATGTCACATTCATGAACATTAACACTTTCCTGTTTTAATGTTCTGTGATCCAATGAACTGGGGTACATTGTACCACCAAGTATGAGACCCTCTTTGAGCTTACATATCTCTCTCAATGACAACATGGAGATCCATCCCTTTGACACTCAGCGGAGAAAACGACCATGCCTTGTAAGACCAGCCAAGTTGAAAGAACATCTCTGTTTTACTACAACCAGTGACACACCCAACAACTTTAGACCTCAGCTCCCATAGGAACCAAGCATGGTTGCACACCCACTAAACATTCAAGTTTGTGTATGGCTGGCCAATCAGCGATGCCAGTTGAGCTTGCACGTGACTCATCACTAACATCCAAGTTATATGCTAAGTTGACCATCTCAGTGCCGCACTTGAAAGTGAATACGTTTTTGGGTGTGGGGGAACCCTGAGATTGATTCCTGCTGTTACAGACGAAGTTAATGAATTTGAATTATTCTAAATGGCAATGGAGATAACGTGATGGAAACAGACCTGCTACAACAGGCATCGCACCGTATAACACTTTATAATTATTATAGTAGCCTATACATGCAAGTGCTTTTTCACGCAGAGGAGAAAGTACCATTCGTTAAAGTGACAAACTAAAGCAGGGGATTGAAGAACTTCTCATGTGTATACTCACTCATTTCCTCAATCACTTCCGGGTCGCATGCCCTGTACTTCTCCAACTCAGCTTGTAGTTGGGCCTGCTCTTCTCTAAGGACCTTCAACTCCTTCAACAGAGAGTCACGTCCATTCTGCGTACACACATACAGACACTGTCATTCAGAATTTGAATGGCTGTACTGTATATATAAATGCCTGGTTGTTAGAGAGGTTTTGTTCTTCTTACGGTGTCCTGGCGTCCTACTTTGGCCTTGTCCACAGCCTGCTGCAGTGATGCTTTGCGTTGCTTTGCCTCCCCATGCTAAACACCATAGTTTTACTCATTTAGCAGACACTTCTAGTCAAGTTGCCCAACAGTCAACAGTGAGTTATGAGTTAGGCGTCTGCTCAGAGATGACTACAGGTCAGACATGGGTCAAAACCACTACTAGCTACTGGCTATTGAAATTATTTTCTTCATATGGTGATGTAATTGTTTTGAGAGACCTGTCAGTATATCCTGGCTATACAAATAATATAGGAGACTGCAATGGATTCTCTGTCACCTGATTCTCCAAATCCTGGAGTTTGCGCTTGCGGGCGTGGAGAGCTTTGCTGGGAAAGGCCCAGTAGTAGTTTGACGTTCCCACTCTCTCCGAGTCCACCATGTTGTCATCGACCAAGCTCTGCAGCACGTCCTTCACAGACATGGGCGCTTCAGGACAGTAGAGACTGTCAGTAGAGTACGTTTGTCATTAGTAGCACACGTCCCACTTTACCATTGCTGCAATTCAATACTTATGAAGATGCTAATACTGGTTGGCATATAGGGAAGCCTTCCTTAGCTCAACAGCACGGGAGCTTATTTTCACAAAACCAGAAGTCAGAAATAGACATGCCGGTTCATAATGGGACAATACAGGAGATCCCAATGGGATACAGAATACAATGTTGAATTTTAAGATGACTTGTAAAGCAAGAGGTCCTGAAATTGCACCATGGTCGACCTAATCCAACTGGAGACTGTGTTAAGAACTCAGCCTAGACACCAGCAACACTAACAAGCACGTTATCCTATTGGCTCAATCTTGTCAACATCATCATCTGGCACTGTGCCACATGATGATGTTGACATGATTGAGCCAATAGGATAACTTGCTGGTTTACTTTTTTTCCACAAGGTGCTTTGATGAACGCACGTTGTGATTCTCACTTCATGGCATGTGCACAATACACCTCTACCTGTACATATTGTGCAACAGAAGGTTGCATCACATCGGATATTGCCATTTGTACTTTGGCCAAAACATACTTCTTAAATATCCGAAGCAGCAACCGGACCGCCATGCGTCCTTACATACGCCATGCGTCCTTACATACGCGCTCTATACGACAGCTGCACTAAAGACAAGGACTGAAATATGATCATTGTGAACGCATTTGGACAATGGAAACTTCCTTTTGCTCATAGTTACCACCATTATATACAACATCAATATTATTTTGTCTGGTAGACTCACTCTCCAAGAGGCCACTATTCCATATGATGTAACAACATCCTAAAGTACTCTGGAAGTCGAAAATGTTTGGCTTCCCTACATTTCTGCAGTGTACAGAGGTGTGTGTGTGTGTGTTTCACATGTTAGTGCTTCACCTTTCACACTTCCCAATTTGTGAAGTGTACTCACTTATGCCTTTGGTCTTGGGAGCAATTTTTTCAATGTCCTTCAGCTGAAAGACATCTTTCTGGAAAGAGTAAGAGTATGACAGTTGAATGCTGTATTGGTACTTTTTATTGTATCCAAGATTGTCATACTATCATCCTGTTACACAGCATCACAGTAAACATTAAATTGGGATGCAAACGCAAACTAGATGTAAATGTACAATCATTAACATTATGCGTTCACCAGACATGCAAAACAGGATTCTGAAAGGGCAATAGAGGCTATGGAAACCTCGTATACCTCCATATACTACATCTACTATGTACATACAAACAAATTATTAGAACGGAATTTAAAACAACCACACTCTGATAATAATAATTAGGATTTGGACATTTATTTACAATGTCTTACAATGTGCATTTATTAAGCATTGCAAGAATGAAAAAAAAACAGCAAGTATCAAAACATAATAAATAGTACATTTGCAAGAATCAACATGTAGATAGTTATCGCAATTATATTTTCAAGACTATGGATTAACTAGGAGAAGCAACTTGCCGTTTCGAAAAAAATCTCCATCATGCGACTTCTCTTCTCGTCCAAACTAAGCCCTTTCTTCTTTGACTGGAAAGTGAAATGACGGTTAATACAAATTTTAGCAGACTTTTTGGAGTACCAATGACCCTTGAATCAGTTATATCGGAGGCACGTTGAATGTGATAATAATCGACTTATAAACTGCAGACAACATTAGCACTGCACCGAAGTCGCAACGGGATATGCAGAACTTCACCTACCATTTTTTATGCAAAATAAGATCGGCTACTATGTCCACTTTTTTTTTTCTCATGGAACTTGTTTTGTATATGATATCGGAAAGGTGTCGACGCAAGCACTCGTGAGTGTACAGACGGCCACCGTATTTCCCGCGTCTGTCAGTACTTCCGGTTCCTACAGCAAGAGGGAGGGACCACAATTAATAGGCTGGTTCATGTGCGTGGTTGTTGTTTCGCGTCCCAGCAGTGGAAACGCAAAAATACAACCTCACGGTTGTGTTAAGGTGGTAGAAGTGAGATTCGGGTATATAGTTACAAGTGCCATATTTTTGTGAACTCATACTTAGTTACTGAATTATCAATAACCAGAAATGGGGTGTTTGTTTCCAATTCCCTAATATAGACTGTATCATGTCAGATTGTACACGTCAGAAACAGCACTCTACATAACGGAGTTATAGCTCCATCTTGTGGTTTTTTGTTATACCAAACTGTCAGACAACACTTTTACAAATAACTTGCTATGTATCATGATATATACTCCGTGAATAGTAGTTGCGTGGCTAACTTTGTCCAAATAATATACACACACAATATATTTACATATTCACTTGTCTTACATTCACGTATATACACTTTTAGCAACGATTTCCACCAGGCTTTTGCCGATGAGCAAGGGTATTTCCAATGACGCTTACTTCCGAGAAGTTAACAAGATTTTCAAATCCCCCCTGGTAGACTAATAAGCCTCATCAAGAAAATACAATGATGTGGATGTTGAAAGGCCTTAGGATCACCGTCTGTTTTAGGCCTACCCTCACCATGGAAGTGCTTCCTCCTATAAACTGTGATAAAGATCGCCAGGAAGCTGAGGAATTCTTGGGAAGGTTTCTGTTTCGGTTCTATGGGATATTCACACTCATAAAACACCCCATTGTCTCCGTACATACATATTGCATTTGTTTTGACACTATATCATTTTTTTCCATATATATTGGAGAGATACACCTTCTAAGCCCAATATTAGAAATTACTTCATAAAGGTTCACAGGTTTCCGTCCGCCCAGTGCCGGATGCAGATAACGGTCAAAGAATTCACGGATAAGGGGGGGGGGGAAATCACGGGGGTTTACTCACAGAACTTACTTTCCCTTTTCTTTATTGTTTGACAGCGACTGCATAAGCTCTTTCAGGCGGCGGTCGTAGACTTCTAGGAATTTATAATAAAAAAAAGATGGATATATTGTTTTTTCGTCCAAGTTTCTATTGTGTCGTGTGTGTGTTACACATGCTGTATGGGCGCGGTGAAGGGAGCTCTGGTAGGTAGTACGCTTGATCATTTAAATAGTCGTAGTTACATTGTAATGATGTACATTACACATAGTGTAAATTAGTATAGACAATTGAGTTACGGAATTAAAAAAAATGTTCTTGACTAATAACCGAATAATCCCTTACCTCTTCTCTCGTTTTCTCACAGATGGATGTGCTGTATTGCCAAAGATCACTCCCTCCCAAATAATTGTACAGTGCGGACACGCGTTCTCTGCCAATTGTTCAATGTGCGAAAACGGCAGTTGCTACAGAAACATGAAATGGGAAGCGCCCGGGGGAATTAAGGACACATTGGAAAACGGTGTGAACGAGACCATTCGGCAGTGGAGTGTTAAAAACGTAACAGAATGGGGCATGCGTCCCCAGTGCTGCGTCCAAATAGCTACCCGCCAATGTTGTTCTCATCTCCATGTGACTTTATACAGTAAGTAAGGACAATTCCACTACATGCGGCTCTGGGTTTTTTTTATTTTCATTATCAGAATTTTTTTCCACTTTTTTGAGAAAACAAAAAACAAAACCTCTCCTCTTCTCTCTCTCTTTCCCTTTGTGGATTTGATGGTCAGAGGTCATCGTAATTGTTAATGTCTTACCAAAGTTCTATCTATCTACCAAGACCCAACAGACCCAAAAAGGAAAAGTAACCTTTGTCCTCTGATCACACACACACACACACACACACACACACACACACACACACACACACACACACACACACACACACACACAC
>JAOPJK010000108.1:12943171-12954246 GCA_027123565.1 Phycis chesteri
TGTGCAAGAGACAGATAAGTGAGTGATGATAATTGACCTTGGCAGCAGCCAAAAACAGCAACAAACAACAAAACAACAACAACAGCAGTACCAGTAGCAGTCCGAGGTATGGGGTGTGGGGTTAGGTATGGGGTGTGGGGTTAGTCCAAACTTTGAGTTTATATGTATATATATATATATGTATTATATATATGTATATATATATAATTTATTCTCCCCATGACACACACGCACCCACACACGCACATGCGCACACACACACACACGCACCTGCCCCACAGTGACCAGAGCTCCCCTGCTGGAGGCCATGGTGGCACCAGAGAACAGTTTTCTTAATCCCTCTGTGGAGCAGCAAGAGGGCGGCGAGTCAGTGACAACGCAGGCGTAGAGAAATGGAAATGTGTGCGCTCGCGTGTTCGCCGCCTCTTCTCACCTTCCCTGAAGACTCGGACGAGCCCGTCGATGGCATGTTTGTAGCTAAGACAAACACACACACACACACACGACTTAATAAGTGAAGCGAGTCGAGGCAGATAAAGTGCCTGGGGGAGACAACACTCACTTCCTCCTGAGCTCTGGTGGGAGTTTAACGTCATTCTGCATCCTGGAAAAAAAATACAAAAGCACACGCATTCAGCAAACAGAACAGAACAACGCGAGATCTGGGAGCTCATGTGTAATCTCACTAAACACACAAGAACCCTTACAACTGTCGGGAGTTGCGACGTCGTGTGCTGAAATAAATTCAAAACCGCTTCCCTTGTGAGCCGACGCTATTGCGAGAGGACCTTTTGGTCTTTATTGGTCCAGTCTCAGTATTTTTTTAGATATGGGAACGAAATGTGTTCTCTGCATTTAACCCAGTGGGCTGCTATGTTCAGCGCCCGGGGAGCAAGTTGGGGTTCAGTGTCTTGCTCAAGGACACTCAGGATCGAACCGCCGACCCTACGGTTAGTGGACGACCCGCTCTGTCCACCCGCTCTACCCACTGAGACCATGCTTGGACTTGTCATGTGGCTGTACGACTGTGAGGGTCAAAAAGAAACGTCGGCCTCCTTCTCCCTTACGTCAGACATTCATTAACACCGTTCAGTCGAACACATCAAAGCATTGCGTCATTTCCGGCAGTAGCTCAGTGGGTAGAGCGGGTGGACAGAGCGGGTGGTCCACTAACCGTAGGGTTGGCGGTTCGATCCCCTTGATCCCCCACCTCCAACTGTCTACATGTCGAACCCCACAAATGTATTGATTGTAAGTTGCTTTGGACAAAAGTGTCTGCTAAATGCCCCCTTTACCCTTTCCCTTGATTTGCCACCAACAGTCACACATTGCAGCTCACCTGACGTTCACCATGTCTGCTGGCGTGCCCACGAATCCTCCAGTGAAGCCTGCGGGGGGGGGGGAGGCAGTGTATTAGACTAACACTCATGGGTCGGACAAAGAAAAACCTCTCTGTCTCTGAACACAAAGTATCAGGATGTACGCCACAGGGGATTTCAGTTGAATGAAGATAAACACTCAGAGAGGAGGATGCAATGAGCCCAGAGGAAGAGAACCCCGAGAACTCCAGTGGGCTGAACCCTCAGAAGGATCACCTGGTTCAACGATGGTGAGGAGAGAGGGCGAGAGAGAGGGCTAGAGAGGGAGAAAGCGAGAGAGAGGGCGAGAGAGAGAGATAGAGCGAGAGAGAGAAAACGAGAGGGCGAGAGAGAGAAAACGAGAGGGCGAGACAGACAAAACGAGACAGGGCGAGAGAGAGAAGGCGAGAGAGAGGGCAAGAGAGAGACGAAGCTTTGTCTCACCCCCCTGAAAGATATAGATAAAAAGAAACCAATAACAAGAGCGACACAGCCAGAGCGTGCGAAACCAAATGACAGAAAGCAGGTTGTGTCTCCCTACCTCCAAAGGCCCCCAGCAGGACCTTCTGGTAGAAGGGCATGGGCCCCTGGCTCGTGGTCCCGATCACATCCCTCACGGTCTCGTAGATGGCAAACCTGGTCAGGGAATAGGACATCTGCAGAGCAACAGACACAGCAGGTCATGAGAAAGAGGCAGTAGGAGAAGGGGGAACAGGCCCTGTTCAGAGGCGTCATCGCTGAACAAACACAGGTGTCGCTCATGACAACAATCAGGGGTCTGCGGCTTTAATGTACCAGGGCACACGGCCCAGTGTCGATGTGTGTCATCATCACTAGTTTAGTCTCCTACCTGTGCCCTGGTACAGAGAGCAGAGACGGAATTACTGTTGGAAGTGACAAATATGTTTATGCTACCGTAATGACTCTGAGAAAAGGGTTTATTGAGGGGAAAAAAGGGGTGAGAACCAAAATAATAAGGAAGCATAGAAATAGAGCAGAGGTAGAAATGTCAAACTGTCCAGTCAAACTGGCCCAGCCTTTAGCTCCTCAAGCCCTTCTCCCAGCACAACAACGCACACACGTTGACACAACGTACACCTTCATCTTTTGCTCTCAGATATGCCTCATAGCAGCTTCTCCCAGTTACTCCAAGGAATACGCCTGAAGTGAACTGAGGCTAAAAGTGTTCCACCTTCAGCCTCAGTGTCCTTGGGGTGGTGTTGTTTAACATACTACATTTCTGGCAGATAGGAGATGGGAGATAGAAGATAGGAGACACCAGTGCTGCACATTTCAAATGTGTCCAACCCTTCTGGGAGAATTCACGCAACAAAAAACACGTAAAAACAATTAGAGAATTGTCCCCGCATTTAATATTGCAACTCGGTCATCCCATCAGCAGGGGCCGCTAGAGTCAAAACACAGTCGAATAGTCGTTTTTGCTTTGGTTCCGAACGGTAGTAATATCGAAGTGGTGGACATGACAAGAGCTGCAAAGGAAAGTTGCTTCAATGCAATCAACCCGCATAAATAGCCAAACAAACTGCAAACATAGGGCGCTCACATGACGTTAAGCATTTTATGTCGCATAATGTGACGTTTGAGAACCTAAAACCCCGTTTCCCCCAGTTGACACGGCAACACATAACCGGCGTTATCAGAAATCTCCACTTCGGCCGGAGTTTTTACAAATAATCGTTTGCTGTGATAAAAAACGGGGGTTTCGTGTAAATGATAGGCCAAACCGCAGGGAAATAGCTAGCTGCGTGTATCTCGATCAAACAGTCATGACATTAAAATATGCATAACTTTATGTTTGTGGGGTAATAGCCAAGGTATGTCTTTCTTAAATGTTAAGATGTATTAATTAGTAATCTAGTAACTATTTGTGGGCTGGCCAAAGGAGGGTTTGCAGTTTATCGCGTAATCAGGCATGGGATTAAAGGCAATAGCCTACAGCAATGTTTCTGATGTTTGTACGTGTTTGGTATGTCTATAAAACTTGTTTAGGCCTATATTTGGAAAGTAGACGGTGTTAACATGATTTACGGACGGGTTATATCTGAAATAAAGCAATTATCTCTTGAAACTATCCCTACGACTGCATTATTATACCTGCTCTGCGAACTAGATGACAACCAATCCAGTCCCTTTATACCATTTTTGTAATCTTTAAGGCGGCAATACAACCCATAAAAAGGCAGACGGCAATCAGTTTTTGGAGGACGATCACTTGGAGCCACGGGTCTACGGCATGAGTACGGCGAGCCGAGCAATGAGTAGCCTGGCTAGGAACGGAAAACTGCAGCATTACAAAAGGTCCAAACATAATAAACGAATTGATTAGCCACCAAAAGAGTGTTTAAATTATTTTCCAATTCTTTAAAAGAGCCCGATACGAGGAGGATGAGGAAGTATCAACGTGAGCACATTAAACATGACATTTAAAACATACAACAACTTAAACAACTCTTACAACTTTCATGAGTGATAGTAGCCTACTAGCCAGCCAGTGTAAAGTGTAAAGTAAAGTAGATGACTGCTGGATGAGGGGATGGAACAGGCAGGTAGGCCCTAGAGGCAGGAGATGGACTGCACACAGAGTTGACTGAACCTCATCCAGGAGACGGCCAGGGCCGAGTCATGAGGTCTGGATTCATGGATCAAGGATATCTCGATTGATCATGAATATGACATCCAAATTAACTTCCCTATGTAGAAATACATATGTAATATAAATGTACAGAGGCGCCGGGAAAAACCCTGAACATGTATCACTTCAACCTGTGGCCATGATCCAAAATGTTTCAGCGAAGCATTGGTGATCCAAGAAACGTTGCAGTTGCCTGCAACTGCAACACGTTTTTTGAACTTTTGTGGAATTGCTGTGGGTGACAGCTGCGTGCCATTCGGGCCTTACGTACATCAGTACACATCATCATAGGGATGACAGACAGCAGGGGGGCATGTATGCATGAACTGGTTGTATTGAGCAATCGCAGCTGAAAGGCCAACCAAGCACCAACCTGTCGACACAGGGAGGCGGAGAGGCCGCTGTAGAGGGCCAGGAAGCCGTCGTTCTTCACAACGTGCACGGCCATCCCCACCATCCTCAGCTTCACCTCCTGCTGAGTTTGTAGGTGAACCTGAGAAGAACAGAGAGGGACAGACCGAGTTAAGAAGGAAAAGGACTGACTCACCCAGCGCATCTACATCCTCGCACAGCACAAAAATCGAATCAACAATGAACACTGAATGCTGGCTATACTGGCAAAGTTGAACATTAACAGAAAAATCGATGAACTGTCTATAAATGTTGGCTACTGTAGTTTGCATTGCGTAGCGTGGTGGCTGGCTGCGTGCCACTGTAAGTGTGTATGTTTGTATAGGTTGGACTATGCCTTCCAGCTTTCATTTGTGGTTGTGGACACACATGCCCACAGCTCTATACAGGCCATACATATATGGCCTGAAATGCAATTAAGACGGTAACTAGAGGGCTAACCAAATAAAATGGATTTGACTTGACAATCACTTAACTACCCACCAACTAGAGTTGTAATAGCATGCTGTTGTACAGAGTTGTATGACAATAAAATGCTGTACACCTTTTCAAAGTCGTAGTCGTGTGAATTGCCAAAAGGTCGTTTTGAAAGCCCAAGTACTAGACTCCTCCATTCATGCATTGGAAGCATGTCAATGTTTGCAGGACATTGAGAGGACTTTAACCAAAATAACCTTTACTTATTTTGGATACTCTCCCAGGTCACTTTTAACCAAGCCGAGGAGTTAATTATCAGGTGCAATGATTAACTTAAAGTACAGGTAAAATCAGTACAGGTTGAATCATGCTCCAACATTGCAGGATTGCACAATTATCAATAACACTCGAATGCTATGCCCTTGCATGATCCGTGAAGACAAACGTGTGTCACAGCATTCACCGCGTAGAGATGGAGCGGCACTTTGCATATCTCCTTTGACATTACAGAGGCATTCTCCAGAAGGTACTGATCAAATTAATGTATTTCAAGCAGGCACTTTAGGAAACCCACATCAACCCCACTTGGGATAAGTTCCATGCATGTACAATGGAAACAAGTACGGTGACACTACCGCCTGGAGGGTATTTGCGTGAGACGAAGCAGTTCTACGCTCATGTTATATTATGCAAAGCTAATTGCAACACTGAAATCAGCTCAGTGTTGCATTTGGCTTTAACTGTTGTTCCATGTCCTCAGGGTGGAGAGAGGGGCGATGCACATGGGCTTGTGAGAGGCGGTCGGCACGTCACATGCATGAGTTTATAGTCGTTCAAAGCTGTTGATTGCATTGAGACTCTATACATAGAGGTGACTACTTTGCATAGAGGTGACTACTATACATAGACATGAATGCTTTACAAAGACTTGACTATTTTACATACACATGATTACTTTACATAGAGGTGACTAATATACATAGACTCGACTACTTTACATAGACTTGGCTACGATACATAGACGTGACTATTATACATAGATGTGACTATTATACACAGACGTGACTACAAACACACACGTGACTACTATACATAGACGTGACTCGTAAAACCCTTGCAACAGTTATTTGTTTGTGTTGTTCTGACACTGGCCTTCACATTTTAAAGCCACCGTGTGTGTGTGTGTGTGTGTGTGTGTGTGTGTGTGTGTGTGTGTGTGTGTGTGTGTGTGTGTCAAAATAGACAGCAATGCATGGAGCCACCTTTGCACACACTTCAGCTACCTCAGACTTTCACCAAGTGGCACGATCTATCAACCCGTTGGCACAGAGGCACCCTGCTTCTGCCCAAAGTCAAAATGCATTCTTTGTGAAAGTAAGACCCATGTCAGCTATAGCACCCGCAAGGTAAGTCAGACGGCCAATGCCTTACACTCTGTGGTCTGTGGCTGGACTACTTTACCTGATTTTTCAAATTGACTGTTAGCTCTCTTAGGCTCATAGGGTCATCTATTAGAAATTTAGAGTTTGAATGAATTGTGACAACATTCAAGATTATCAAGCAGCAGGTATACTGGGATGTAAACCGTTACCGAGACCGGCCAGTAATCCGTGTCTGCCTGCAGTTCATTATGCTATACATCACATGACCTACTAAAAGCTACAATTTACGTTGTGCACAGGCAATACAAATCAAACGCGAAGTGCATCTGTGAGAATGTCGAGTCCAGGATTGAATGGACTTGTTACAGATAATTCATAGTAAAATATTCAACTCTAGGCTATGAGTTTGCAACGCGAGTGGCTTGCACACGCAACATAGTACAAGTAACAAGTAAATAAAAATAATAATAATAATAATAATATCATGAATCACAGATAGATATGATCGTATTGTCCTGGATAAATAGACCCCAAATCTAGGGCAGATGTTGGCGTCCGCGTTTAGCAGCTGTTGGGAGTCCAGTGCAGGCCTTTAGTCTTTTGGCGATGTTTAGGAGATGACATCTAGCTTGTATTGTAGCCTACTGTGTCCCCACTGTGTGCACTCACCTTGATGAGATCGAGCGGATGTGTGCAGCAGGCAGCCCCGCAAGAGGCGATACCTCCAAAATACCACCGTGACATTCGCTTCTCCGTCATGATTGCGAGATGTGAAGATCTTCTTCGTCTATGCAGCAGTACAAGAGGCAGCAGGTTTCGTGTCTCTCCACGCAGTGTCTTCTCCACACTGGCCTGGTGTCTTTGGCACAGCAGTCCAGTGGGTCAAAAGGGTAGCCTGGTTAATCTTCACACATTCCGATGGTGGACAGGAAGCCACTTGCGCGTCACATCATCTGCACGTACGCATGTGTTCATATGTAAAAGTAACCTCCCGTGGTTATTCAAAACGTAACGCGAATGGACAGTAAACTGGTGGGGGCGCGATAATGCACGCACAGCCAATTGGCACCGTAGGCTAGGGAGCTGCCTCTCGGCGAACTTGTCAGGTCCAAAGGTTGTGAACGCTGGTCTACGTCCAAGTGTGCGGAATATGACAACATGAAAAAAAAAATCTAACCTAGTTTCACTCTTCTTGCGGGGCCGCCTTGCCTCACTTTCCTCGTTGTCAAAGATTTAAAGTGAGACGTACCCACTGTCAGCTGAGCAGAAATAGGAAAAGGGTCGTGTCCCTTTAAGGGAGCTAAACGTGGCATTGTCCTCCAGAGAGAATAGAGTGTGTGTTTAAATAACAGATACCGATTTTGTAAACTATTTCTGGAAGAATTTGGACCTGGAATATGATTTGACCCCAAATTAACCTGTAATTGTTATTTGTTTGCTTTGTTGTAACACTCCCCCATCTGCCATTGTATACTGTTGGTCAAAGTGTTGGATTTTCTTCCCATTACCCAACGTGTACTGCAATGGTGCCATACGGTATGCTGTAAAACTCTTGCCACAATTGACGTTAACTACTTTGAGATAAAAACAATAAAATCGTCTCAGTATAAACTGACACAATCAGCACAGTTGTTTCATATTACAGTTTGGCCATTTGTATAATTTGATTATTGCATATTGTCACTTCTCTCTTTTGTAGACTACATTATACGGCCTTGTGTTTGAAGCCGTTGAAGGGCAAAGACAACGTGGCCGCGGGACTGCTCTCACTGCTGTGGGATAGAAGGTCTTCCAAGGTCTCCCACGGTCGGTAGCAGGTGTCCAAAACGCTCCACATCGGCCAGTCTATTGTAGGCCTAGTGAATCACATACAAATTTACATTTGCATAAATGTTGTTGTTGTTGTTGTTGTTGTCTTCCTAAGTAGCAGTGCCAACAGTGCTTATGTAAAAATAATGATATTAATATTTTTATTAATAATAATAAAAATAAAAACAAGACGAAACAAAAAACAGCATGTGACTTTTTGGGCTCCGCATGGGTTGATTCCGCGAAACCATACATGATAAGTCAAAACATTGGATACATAAGGATTACGGAATGATGATCTTCGGGAAAGCCTGGACTGGATCAAAGATCTCTCGTCGCTGAAATGCTGGGGCCACATCAGTTGGTTTTCACTGCCACCAAGTGGGGTTTTCAAGAATGACCGATGGAAAGATGGATATTTAACATCTTATCATCTATCCATCCATTCATTGCATATTTTAAAATAATATTAATGATATATCATAATAATAATAATATAAATAATACATTTATTTTCAAAAGTTTTAATAAAACATTGGAACAGAAGTTACCACACCCAATTTTATACAACACGGGAAAAAGCAATTTGCATTGACCTTTTCTGCACATGGCTCTCGCTCACACACACACACACACAAACACACACACACACACACATGCACACACACACACACGCACACACACACACACACACTCAGTAGCGGAATGGAATCTGAAAAATGTGAATTACGGCATTAATGCTCACTGGTACAACCCACAGTGTCCCCACCCACTCGGACACAAACACATAATGACTGACCAAACGTTATGGTATTATAAACTGCATGCTAACACAACGATCATAGATGACTCCCTTTTTCTTTTCTTTTCTTACTGAATTACAAAGGTCCACATGACCCTGTGATCTGCGCAGACAGAGAGACACAGAGGCTCACGCGGCCCCCCTCACACGTAGGCCTTCTCCTGCTGTTTCCCCTCCGCCGCCGCCGCCGCCGCCGGCTTGGGACTGTCCTTCCCCGCGCGCCCGAACACGGGCCGCGCTCCCGCGGCCGGCGGAGACGAGCCGACGTGCAGCAGGGCGCCTCCCACCAGCAGCAGCAGGCTGGCCACCCAGCCCAGGTACAGCGCGGGCCCCAGCTCCCTCTTCAGGGGTGCGGCCACTTCGGGGTTGTAAAAGTCCCTGATGGTGGAGTAGGCCGTCCAACACACGGGCAACAGGAAGAGGATGCCGGCCACGCCGAACAGCACCCCGGCCACCTTGGCCAGCCGAGCCTTGGCGCCGCGGTTCCCATCGCCCAGGCAGTGCGTGCACTTGGCCCCGGCCACGGCCAGGGTGAGGGCCACCACGCAGAGCAGCAGGGACAGGACGGTCATGGTCCGGGCCGCCTGGGCCGAGCCGGGCAGGGCCAGCGTGGAGTCATAGGTCTTGCACTGGATGTGGCCCGTGGTCTGGGACAAGCAGTTCATCCACAGGCCCTCCCACAGCACCTGGGCGATCACCAGCTCCCCGCCCACGAAGGCGGAGATACGCCACAACGGGGCGGCGCACACCAGCGTGCCCACCACCCCACCAATTACCCCCAGTATGAAGCCCAGCAGCTGCATCCCCGTGGAGGCCATGGTCACCCGACAAGACACCCCCTCCCCCCCCCCAGTAACTGAAGCTCTGCGGTAAAGTAGTAGTAGCACTAGTCCTGGTAGGACTGTTAGTCGTAGGAGTGGCGGTGCAAGTTGTTGGTGCTTTCTTCAAAGTCAAGTCATGTATGCTTCCTAAGTCAGTGGGTGAGCCAAGTGGCCAGAGTGAATGTCGTTCTAAATGTGATATCTGTTGAAGTTCTGACTTCTGACTGAAAGACTTGCAGGCCTGAGACGGGTCCCAGAGAGAATGTAGGGTGAGTCTTCCCCAGGGAGAATGTACAGTGTTGTGAGATAGGCCCCCCTCTGCACCTCAGCATGCCGTGTGTAACTGTAAAAATGAAACAACGCAACAACGGAGAATGATGACAAATGTGAAAGATAGGAATAGGTTTTTCAGATGGGGTATTCAACATCACATCACAACATCACATCACAAAGAAAATGTTGTGATGTGACCGTAACTGTATTCAAACAAACTAAACCGTGGTAACTGATAATAACATCGAGCCACCGGGCAATTTAAAGTGACAACAGATTAATCAGATTAATTGCTAACAGACAAATCCTTTGGATTAAAGACTCACCAGATGAAGGAACGCGGGGCTGCCGGCAGTGGTTGGTCTGGATGTCTCGGGGCGGTGGGCTGATGTGAGGGGGGTTGCTCACTCCTCTTGTCCTCTACTGTTATATTATGACAGGCCCGCCTGTCTTGAAATCATACATAGATGTGTGGGAGGACAGCAATGTCCAATGTCCCACCCTGAACACACACACATGCACGCACACATGATTATGCAGAAACAACGGCACAATGTCACTCTGTTTACGCACATAACTGCAGACTGAAGACAGGCTTAGAAAATCGCAGAACATCTTTGTGTGTGAGAGATTGTTGTTGTTGTCGCGTCACTATTCTGTGTGATAAGAGGCGTAATAGAAGTGCTATTTTGTTCTGGCTTTCTTGTCAGATAGTCCAAACTTGCATTATTATATCAGTACATATCTATATTATAGTATTGTATAGTGGTTCCTATTTATTATATTGTGTCCATACATGTTTGTTTGGCTCTTATAACTAAGTAGGATAACTAAGTAGGCCTTTACTCACAAGGTGTAGGTGTAACTGATCACCTCTCGCAATAATCTTGGGTCGTTATTCTGGTTCATCAGGTTGCATAAACTGATAACACTCAGATTGGTGGGGTGAGAGAAACAAACTGAGCAATGAGCAAACATGAGCAAACTGGCTCAAACGATTCAAGTTTTCCTGTTGATTCTTGACAGATTTTTGTATAGTCAAGAAGTTAAAGGAAAACGCCACCGTTTTTCGCTACTGAACTATGTTCCTTCATGATCTTAGACCAGTTGATAAACACCTCTCTCGCCTTCGTGCGTGCACTCAATCGC
>JAOPJK010000108.1:13068858-13079086 GCA_027123565.1 Phycis chesteri
ACACACCCACACACTTGCACACATCTTGGCAATGATATGCTATTCCATAATCATGAGTGGTGAACATTAGAGTAGTAGACATATGCCAAACCTTAACTGATGATGAGGGAGACTGAAGTAGCTTTGTTATACTCCAGTTATAGCCATATGCTATTTTTGTCGTTTTTTTTTGCTGACCTTGTGTTGCACCTTCACTCCGCAGACGCTGGCTATGAATTTGACGTGTGCTACACCTCGGTGTTGAAGCGGGCCATCCGCACCCTGTGGCACGTCCTGGACAGCATTGACCAGATGTGGCTGCCCGTCCACCGGACCTGGCGCCTGAACGAGCGCCATTACGGGGGTCTGACCGGGCTCAACAAGGCAGAGACGGCCGCCAAGCACGGCGAGGCCCAGGTCAAGATCTGGAGGCGTTCCTTTGACACCCCTCCGCCACCCATGGACGAGGGGCACGACTTCTACAGCAAAATCAGCAAGGTGCCGACCAATGAAAAACCAAGCCGTCCATCTTTCTGTCATCCCCCATTACATCTCTGATGCACACAGTCATCCCATAATGCTCTCGAGCCCTGTGTGTGTATCTATGTCTACGATTTCCCTGATATAACATAAGGTAAAGATGTAGGTCATGAATCCAAGACAGGATGTTACTAGGGTGTCACAGCAGACACACAGGACAGTAATATAAATGTAAAAAACTTTATAAAAAATGTTCTAGCTACAAACAATGAAATAGTGGAAATGTAGCTGCAAAAGAAAAATAACCCATGTCCACGTAGCGTAAATATTCGCCACTTGTGCTGTAGGATCGTCGCTATGGTGATCTGACGGAGGACCAGCTCCCCACCTGCGAGAGCCTCAAGGACACCATCGCTCGCGCTCTGCCTTTCTGGAACGAAGAGATCGTCCCGCAGATCAAGGAGGGCAAGAGGGTTCTGATTGCTGCCCATGGCAACAGTCTCCGTGGGATCGTCAAGCATCTTGAGGGTAGGTTGTTAGGGCAGACAGAGGTAGGCAATGTGTAAAAGGTGTAAAGAAAGAGGATGCATTTCCGGTCAATTCATTAGTGATTAGCAGGATCTTGCTTGCGTCTCGTATAGAAATAAACAGAAAGTGATTTGTTTGTTCCAGGTATGTCAGAGGAAGCCATAATGGAGCTCAATCTGCCCACGGGCATCCCCATTTTGTATGAGCTGGACAAGAACCTGAAGCCTGTGGGGCCCATGCAGTTCCTGGGAGACGAGGAGACCGTCAGGAAGGCCATGGAGGCTGTTGCCGCTCAGGGCAAAGCAAAGAAATAGAACCAGCACCTCCTACTGGGCTCTCAGAGGGATCTGTGCCAGACAGACAGATCAATCATTTGCTTCAAGTGATCCAATGATACCACAGTTATTTATGTAACATCATATAAAAATAGTATATCTTCAGCCACACTGCGGCGGAACCTCAGTGAGAATGTCCGTCGTAATCTCTTTTTTGCTCTCCTTTTCATCCCTCATTCTCTCTCACTCCTTGTCTTTCTTAGTATGAGCTGAATACAACCATTGTTCTGCTTGGCTCATACATTCTATCTTATGGAGCATTGAAACACCAAGTGTTTAAGACCATTACCATTTCTGATGTGGACCACATTGACCACCGACCAAAAGAACTAGGGACCAACCAACCAGAGCACGCAGAACAACAGGGCCCTGCTGTTGCAGTGAAAAGTATCAGTGAAAAGTCATTCGCAAATGCTACAAGATAACTTGTAAAAGAAAAAGCTATGGAGGTAGTCTGTTACACTGAAGGGACAGTACATGCTTTTTCCTTTTAGAAAGATAAATCGTCGGCTCTCCCGATGGCTCTCTGTTTATATAGCGAGGGACCCATATCGCACCAAGCTTAATGGGAACATGAAACAAACTGGACCCATTGTTAACACTTTGCTCTGCACTCCAAACTGCTGATTTTTGTTTTTCTGTGGTGTTGTGTGAAAAACAATAAATGTAATGTGATACATTAAATGATAACGGAATGTTTCATCAATATGTTTGTCTTGTGCACTACATCTACAACTGTTGCTGTTTCAAATACACCAAGTATAATTGGAATAGTGTCCCCTGTATACACAATGTATTGCTACAAGAAGGCCATAGCCAGTGGGACACAAAGTCAGCTGCCTATGCTCCCAGTGTGTTTATTTAGCAAACACAAATTAACACAAAATAAAGGGTTAGAAAATGGAAAGCATTGCAATGGACAAAATATGATCAAATGCACATAGCAGTACTATTGAAACATAGCAAGCGATAATACTATATTTACTGAACAATATAATACATTTATTTTCAATTATCTATGCAATTGTTCAATTGTTAAAAAAAAAAAAAAAAACACCCTCTTGGCTGTTTGCCGTTATGTGCCTCAATAAACATGGCGTATCCTTGCGTCCATTATCTGCATACAATTTGAATAACCAATCATACGCTACTTCTAGTACTCGTCACAGCCAATGTGGTAGCGATCTCTCTTCTTGAAAACATGTCGCCCATGAAGCTGTGTGTTCCAGGTGAGTTTCATAGTTGTTGTTGTGAAATTGCATTAACATTCGGATCAAGAGTATTTAGTCATTTTTGTTTATGTTGAAATGTAATATTACGAAATACCATAGTAAATATGTGTTACGAAATACCATTTGGTCCTGAACATGCTCGTCACGTTTTCAGCTTCATGTTAGCTTCCATGCTTGCGAGTGGTTTTTACACCTAGCAATATTTTCCTTCGACAATACTATATCCTGTTTTAATGTTATTTAATATTAGCCTCGTTTGGAACATACATCCAAGTATTACATGCAATGTTTTTGTCATTTACATCTTTTATCGTGAGATACGTAAACAAGTCAGAACTTGAGTAGCTACTGCTAGTTGTTGACTATCTTCTCAAGGCAGGGCTGGTTCATCAGAAGCTCCTTGACGCGCCCTGCCCATTGCCCGAAGTGACATTCTGAAATGTTTCGTGTCACTCAGTGCTAAACAAAAACACGGGTTGGTTTTATGATCAGCCTGAGGCCTTTTCATGTTTTTGGTATGTTTACGAACTGTAAATGTCTTGGGAATGTGGGTTGAAATACCTTTAATAGTGGAGTCTGTGAAATGTCAGCTCTTTGATATTGGCCATTAACGTTTCCCTCCGTTTGTCTATATAGGTGACAAGCTTTGCAGCACAGATGACTGCATACCCGGCACAGGCGTGTACATGCGTCACGGTTACATATATTCTTCATTAGCGGGCTATGTGCTGAGAAAAAATGAGGGCGAAGAGGTAAGGTGAAGTGTCACCATGTGTTGAGGTTACAAGCCACAGCGGGAGGACTTTGATTGTTGGAATGCCAAAACATAACTGCGTATTGTGCAACTTTTGATGATGGGAATACAGGAAATGCTTGCTCACTGACTTGGATACATAGAAAACCCAATGCTTTATGTAAGGAATAAACTTATGATTGAGTGTCCCGTGATTGGAAAATGATGAATACCCTTGACGAACGTTATTGACCAATCAGGATCAAGTATTTAACAAGGCTGCGGTATAATGTTGCCTGCATGTCACAGGTGTTTTCCTTCACAATGGTTTCCAATATGAATGCATTAATTATGTGGCTGTTGTTTCTTCTGTACGTGGCGTGTATGTCACTGTTTGGATCTGTCGCCGTCTCCTGACAGTTGCCTGTCATCTCGGTGGTGAGGGAAACGGAAACGCAGCTGCTGCCAGACGTAGGCGCAATAGTCACCTGCAAGGTACGGCCCCGCCTGCAGTTCACCCACGCGTTTCCACGCCACACACTCTTCTGTTCACTGGACACGGGCGTTCAAACGGTTTGCCTCATTGCTCAGTTGGGTTTTATTGTCCCTGGACTTCAGACTCTTTTAGATGCATGACAATGTACAATTATATCGAGAAAGAAAACAAAAATAAAATGTGAAAGCGCCATCAATTCCTTGAATAGGTCCTCACTGTCTCTGTAATGCTAGACTTTGACTTGCACACTGCCGTGAAGGTTGTGTGCAGGGCCTTTTGTTGATAACATTATCGTTGATGACAATAACAAAGCAATGGCTGCTCTCTGCATTCTCAGGTAACCAGCATCAATCCCCGGTTCGCAAAGGTTCATATACTCTACGTTGGCTCCACACCGCTGAAGGACCGGTTCAGAGGCACCATCAGGTGAAAGGAACCGCACTCTTGTCTGTAAAGATCGTGTTGAATGTAGTGGAAGCCTCAGGTCTGTCTGTCTTCCCAAGCTAATGAAGTCCCACTGTTATTCAACAGAAAAGAAGATGTGCGCGCAACAGAAAAGGATAAGGTACGTTTGACGTCAGTTGTAAGTTCTGCCATGTTTTTGTAATCGGACGGGTGTGTTATGTCTGCTGTGCTGTGGGGTTTACCTGGTCTGTTTGGCTATGTTGTAGGTGGAGACGTATAAAAGCTTCAGACCTGGAGATATTGTGCTGGCCAAAGTGGTATCCTTTCATCCGCTCGGGGATCAATTCATGTTTTTCACAACATTTTGTACGAGACGACGGTTTCATTTCAGCTGTGCTGTGCTACAACATGCCCACATAAGTATGTGTACCTGGGTTGTGAGTGACAATGCAGTTGTCATTGGAATATTTATTACCCCATAAATTTATCCCCATATTTAAACATTAGAACACAGCCTTCAGACTGTGCTGAATCGTTAAAAAATATATACATATGACTGAACTGTCTAATACGTCAAGTGTATTGGCCTTCATTTCATTTGGCCGTCTGTTGTGTGATCTCCTTTTTCTGTTAAGGTTGTTGACCCTTGACCTGCCAGCTCAGATCTCTCTGGGGGACGTCCAGTCCAACTATTTGTTGACCACAGCAGAGAATGAACTGGGTGTGGTTGTGGCACACAGTGAAGCAGGTGAACCACGCTGGCAGCGTTCACACGCCACCACCACCACGTGCACCGATTCTGCATTTCTCCCAACAGTTGTCCACCAACGTATGTACCTGTCGCCTTTCAACCACCTCCATTCCACCCTGTGGTTTCCAGGTGCCCAGCTGGTGCCCATCAACTGGTGTGAGATGCAGTGTCCGCGCACACACACCAAGGAGTTCAGGAAGGTGGCACGGGTGCAGCCAGAGTATCTGCACGCATGAGGGGGAGGGCTGCAGCCTGCGACCCCGACATATCCCTCCCTTCCACACGGAACACACAGCTTCACCCCCTGACCCCCCCCACACACACACACACACACACACACACACACACCACACACCACACACCACACACCACACACCACACACACCACACACACACACACACAGCTTTATCTGAACAAAGAGGCCATGTCCCAGTATTTGGCTTGCTCCTGTTTTTATTTTATTTTTTGGGGGCGATAACACCCGACGCCATATTATCTGTGCGAGCTTGATGTATTCAAAAGCCTGCCGTGACGCAGACATGAGGCGTAAGGACCAGTTTGGAGAGTCATGTTTGGGACGCTATTAACAGAATATCTCTTAAGGGTGTCAACATGAATTTGGCATTTCGTTGCAGGCATGGCTCTACGTGAGCCATCACTGACTTCTGTATGTGGACAGATTTTTGGTGAGCAACACCGCTGATAAAAATGCCACATGCTGGGAAGTACACATTAGCGTGTGTGGGTGTGGCATTCATGTTATGGAAGTGGCAGATTTTAGTTTAGTTTAATAAACATGTTCCAAATGAGGTGTTTTGTTCAACACAAGTGAAGTGAAGGCATCATCCAAGGGGGTTTTCTGTTGAATCTGAAATCATATTTTGCAAGTATGGCACAGGACACGCTGGCAAATACATTCTTCCTGTGGCATATTTTCAAAAGTCAAGCTTTTTTTTAAATGTGCATTGTGTTTTTTTTAAATGCCATACATGTCAAAAGCACAAATTAAATAAACTGTTCAGTACATGTTGACTATTATAATACTGTTAAGCTTATCAATTTGCTGATAGAGATACAGAGAACTGTTTCCAACTGTTATTTATTTATATTTATTTTTTCAAAATAGGATATTCAAGTCAGGGCACTGACAAACTGAGCATCAAGGTTTGCATAATAACGCATAATGGATATAACAGGTCTGGACATCAAAGGCATTTCTTGCACATAATTGGGCCAAGTAGATGCATAAAATAATTGACACCAGAACCATTTAAAACCACTAGGCCCTAAAAAGGACATGTATATCCTCTGGAGCTCCAAGTAGAAATAGGTTCGCTAAACAAAAGATATTTTCGAAAAGACTTGACATACAATTTCTAGGACTCTGCTCACGAGCGCATTTGATCCAGTCGTAGAAGAGACCTTCGCATCAGTCGTCGAAGCGGACTGATCGACTTGCATTGGCGTCTATGAAGAACTTCTTGCTGGGTGGCGCAGAAAAACCAAGTCCTGCCCCTCTGCCGCTCAAGTCCATGCGTCTCGACTGTGCACGCTCAAATTCCCCCAGAAGAGCTTGGTGCAAGTCCTGCTGTCTGTCCCGCGCCAGGGCCATGTTGGGCCGTGCAGGGCTGGGCCCGCTGGCCTGCGCCTCCTTCTTGAAACCACCCATCAACCGCAGGAACTTGTGCTGTTTGTCAGAGCTGTCAAACTGTGCCGTGCCCCACTGGCCGAAGCCCTGCACAGCGCACAAGCAGATGAAGACAAAAGATTCTATTAAGATGTTATCCATCTCCATCGCATGCTAATTAGTTACAGTTGTTCATCAATATCAACAGTCATCTGAGACAAAGTTTCAGTTAAAGGACCCATATAACAACCTATCCAGCGCACTGTACCAACTGATCTGGGCTGTACTTACGCTGAGCTGTCAATTATATCTAATATATATCTAATCTAATATATAATATATAATTATCTGGGTGGACGCTCCCACATGCTGATCAATCAACATCACATTGGTAAAACGGGCCCTTTAATGTTCTGACACTAACCGAAGGTTTAGCTGGGGTTTTGGGACTTGATTCTTTGTCGATGTCCATCTCTAGAGCCAGTCTTCTGTCCTGGAACAGACAGTGTTTCCAAGTTACTTTAAGGTCTTCAGGCACACCCTTCCATGTATTGAGAGCAAACTGACGATGAGCACCATAACATAAGGACTCACAGGTCATTAAATTATGCAATGTAATAACCTATAAGATGGAACAAGCCATAACTTTAAAAAGGTAGTGTCGGCACTTTAGAGGCATTTTTTTCATTTGTTTGAATTCCCCTTACATCCCGAGTGCAATCAACTAATCAAATACTCTGCCGGGAAAAAGATAACGTGTGGCATTTGTGGCCTATAATTAGCCACAGATTAAATGCACACACATTAAATAAAATGAAAATACAAAAAAAAGTCTCTTCAAGTCTACCTGATTAATGGTCAACTTGTCCCCGTTTCCAGCTTCCTCCGACAAGAACACTGCATCCCTGTGGGGGGTTTCCTGCAACCCAGCAGAAATTCAGAGCACGTTTTAAAACAATAAAGCACCGGCCGAGGAACGCGCTGATCTGTGACACCGAAGCCCTCACCTCTGGGGTCGGCGCCATTCCAGGCTCCTCCTCCAGTTTGACCTTCTTGTTCCTCTTCTTCTTCTTCTTCTTCTTCTTCCTGTCCACACTGACCTCCTCCTCTTCTTGGATGTTTGTATCTCCTGAGGCTCCCTTCGTGTCTGTCCTTCCGTCGCCCGTCGAGGCCACAAAGACAAACGTCTCGGTGCTCTGCGTCCCCCCTCCGGCCGCCGTCTGTTCATCTGATTTTAGCTTTTTCTTTTTTTTCCTCTGCTGCTCCTTAGCGCCGACAACGCTGACCCCCTGGGCCCCCTCGGCCTCTGGGGAATCCGCACTCTCCCGCGCCTCTGTTTCGCTCTTCATCTTCATCTGCTTCTTCTTATTCTTCTTCTTCTTCTTCGGCTTTGGGCTTTTTTCATCCACGACAACAACGCTTGCCGTGGTTTCCTCCTGTTTTCCTTTCTTGTTCTTCTTGACAGTTTGGGCTGCGTCGTCGGCCGTCTCTGACCGAGCCTTCCTCTTCTTGGCTTTCTGATGGACCCCCTGGGGTTCCTCTCCTCTGGCCAGCGTCTCAGTCACCCCTGTTTTAGGCCCCGTTTTGCTCTTCTTGGTCGTCTTCGTCACAACGTCCTCGTCATCCTCCTCCCTTTCGTCCAGACGTATCGCCTGGCTTTGATTCACCACCTTGACCTTTTTAGGCCTCTTTATCTCTCTGGTGGCCGGCACTCCTTCCTCGTCCATCTTCAAGTGGCCAGCTGCCTCGGACTGCGCCGACGTGTCCTTGGTTTTCTTGAGCTTCTTGCCGGAAGGTTCTTCCTGGGCGAGGGGGTGCTGTGGCACATCAGCACTGCCCATCTCTTCAAGACGTTTCTTCTTCTTCTTCTTCTTCTTCTCTGTCGTTGTGTACTCTCCACTCGGAGAACATTCCTCGCTTGGCTCCTCTTTCTCGTCGTTATTTTTCGCCGCCTCTAAGCTCTCGTCGGCCGCCGGGTTTCCGCGCTCCCCGGACCCGCCGGCGCCTTTGGCTTTACGCCGCTTCTGCCTCTTCTCCTTCGCCAGCGCACCCCCCCCGCCCGCTTCTTCCAGGCCGCCAGCCGCCATGTCTAGGGTGACCATCCCCCGGGGCTACCACTAAAACAGCACGCATAAGAGTGAGGACCGACAAACCAAACAGGGTATTGCGTGACGTTGTGATCGCATGGTCAAAGCCTGCGGTAGACTGAACACTGACCGAGACGTCCGGCTGCTTCCCTGGGCTGTGAGTCCTCGTCGATGTCTCTCTGGAGATCCGGTCGTTTATCCTGCAGACCACCATGAAAAGCAGCGATTTGGAGCCTGTTGCTGATAGGGACACACTGACTGCCAACCGTTCAGCTCTCTTGTTTGAAAGACACATCTTCTAGTCAGACTTTAACTTTTTTTTCCCCGTCTTTTGTTTTGTGAGTGTTTTCTGCTTAACCTTGGAGTGCTGTCAACTGTTGACAAACTATGCAGTAAGCGGTTAAAATGTTGGTTATACAGATATGATAGCTCATATAAAACAATGCATTTCAACCATGACCAGCTTGACATGTGCTTGAGCTTGACATGTGATCTTTATTGGTCATCTTATTCAATATATTTAACATTTAATCAAGTCATACGTAACGTTACGCGACTTTGCTGGTTAAGTATGCTTACCTGGTAATCTCATTGGTCTCACTAATGATAATCTTATTGGTTCAACGTGCAGGTTTTTCTAAAACGAAGATCAACTCCTCGTCAGAAGCCGACTGAAATTAACTGGACGTAATCCAAACACAATGTAAACATGCCTAACAAATATGTTTTCAATGACAATAGGTAGCAAGGCTTGTTGTTAATGTCACAATAATACCATTGACGCCAAGAGAAAAAGACTAGTAGCCTAATATATTTGTCATCCAAGTCATATCACGTAGGCCAGTTGGTAAGAACAATATGAGACACACAATAAACCTGATATTAAATAATATCCATCGTGCTCAGCATGTAGGTTCGCTAACGCATGCAGCAGATGATTGCAAGAAGCCAACGTCCAAACCAGCATTAACATCTCGAGCATTAATGTATTTGCTGGGCAGGTTACCGTCCTGATTATTTGTATTAGCTACTGCATGATTAGATCGCAACTATGTGAGGAGTGATTTACTTACTTTGGCGATTCACGTGGAGTGGCGCTCTGTTTTCTTGACCCGGAAGTGTATTCATCCTGTTCCTGCTAGTAACGCACCAAACATCTCTGGTAACCAGGAATCGATAATCGTAACGTGTGTTCAATATTTACTAAACTCGAGACACCAGAAGCTGAAAACGATCACGATCATACAGGAACTCGTTGGAATACAAACAAATGAATATAGTTCTATCAAATGGCCTGTGCAGACCGTTCTTGGTCATTCGGCACATTATCATAACAATCTCAGAATAGATCAATCCACGGCGCATATAAACAATGAGAAGCCAATAAATTAAATAACTGAAAATCACCTTCCCATTTTATAAATCTTTGTATGTCAAGTATGTAGTAGGCTATTATTGTATTTGTTTATTATTAAAAAGACACATTTCCTTCCTTCACAGAAATGGATTAATGCACAATTTATAGTTTTGTATTTTAGACCAATCACACAATATATAATGTATAATCAATTCAA
>JAOPJK010000108.1:13269746-13279746 GCA_027123565.1 Phycis chesteri
GTGTGTGTGTGTGTGTGTGTGTGTGTGTGTGTGTGTGTGTGTGTGTGTGTGTGTGTGTGTGTGTGTGTGTGTGCCTTTGTCTTGGTGTTTCAGGTGTGTGTACCTTTCTCTTGGTGTTGCAGAAGATGACGGCCTGTGTGATGGTCAGGGTGTCGTAGAGGTCACACAGCGTGTCAAACTTCCACTCCTCCCTCTCCACGGCAACGAAGAACTGCTTGATCCCTTCGAGAGTCAACTCATCACTAGAGTGAAGAAGCGTTATAGTACCCATTAATCAACTTAGAACTAGAAGAAAGTTATTTGCCTAGTAAAATAAATATCATTCATAATCACAACAGCCTTCAAATACTTTTCTAAAACATTTGAAAAATGAATAAACCAAATGGCAAATTTGAAATAACTTCAGTGATGGACATCATAAACATATCATGTACTTCTAATGATGTTATTGAGTTATCAAGAGTTATCAAGCTGTGCATTAAGCATCACAAAAAGGTCAAATCCATTGCACGTAATGCCAGTGTCCTGACATGCCGTGATACATAGTGTCCTGACACGCCGTGATACATACAGTGTCCTGACATGCGCTACATCTGGTGTTATGTGGCTATATGTTTGGTGTAATGTGGCTATAGGGTTAGCTATACATCTTGTGTAATGTGGCTACACATCTGAGCTATACGTTAGCTATACATCTGTTGTAATGTGGCAATACATTTGCCTCCCAAACCAGCACCTACCGCTTCACCAGGATGCGGATGGGGTCTGTCATGAACTTGTTGGTCATCTCCAGGATCTCGTGGGGAAGTGTGGCGCTGATCAGACACACCTGGGTGGCGGGAGGCAGGTAGCGGTACACGTCGTAGATCTGCTCCTTAAACCCTAAAGCACATACACACACACGTCAGCCATTTACATTTATCAGACACTTTTATCCAAAACGACTTACGACTTAAGAGTATATTTGTCGTAAGAAGGTGAAACATTTCATTGCTGCTAATACAGTAAGAAAGTCACCAGAACAGCTTTCAAGCATTTAAATTGCTAGATTAACCATTGCTAGTATACAAGTCAGCACTTTCATGTCACTTCCTGTGCCCGAGGCCTTGTACAGGAACAACACTCACCTTTATTCAGCATCTCGTCTGCCTCGTCCAGAACCAGCATCTTGATGGCCCTGGTCCGCAGGCTCCGCCTCCGGATCATATCTGTAGGAGGACGATGGACATCAATGACCTACACCTCTGGGTCCTATCTGGAGGACCAATAACTCAACACCGGGGCTCCTGAGAAGGTCTCCAGGAGCCCCGAAGGAGAGCAAGACTGACCAAAGACCCGTCCGGGTGTCCCTGCGACCACGTGCTGGCCATAGTCCAGCTTCCTGATGTCTTCCCCTACATTTGTTCCTCCGATGCACGCGTGACACTGGACGTTCATGTAGTCTCCCAGAGCCAGGAGCACCTGAGACAGACACACCGGAATTAGTTGTGTTGTGTTGCATTGCATTGTGTTGCCTTGTGTTGTGGTGCGTACCTTCTGGATCTGACCGGCCAGCTCTCTGGTGGGGGCTAGGATCAGAGCCTGGGTCTCCCTGACCTGGACACACAAAGCATCATCGTCATGACAACAGCCATCTCCAACACGCACGCATACCACACGTAAACATAAACCAGAGAGTACTTTACATACAGACATAACAGGAGCACTAAACACACAAGTAACCTATACATTAGATGTACCTAGAAGTATGTACACTTGGAGCTAATAGGAGTACTACACATGGAGTGAATAGTAGTACTACATATAAAAGCATCATATACATAGCAGGGAGTAGTCGGCAGGTACCTGGATGTCCAGACACTGCAGAACCGACACACAGAACGTTGCGGTCTTTCCAGTCCCCGACTGAGACCTGCAGAGAGAACCAGTTAACAACACTAGCAACTAAACCATTAATCCTACATTAAACCAACTAGAGCCTCAACTATTAACCCCAGATAACTACTAGAGCCTAAACCATTAAACCCAGATTGAACCCAGCTAACAAGTAGAGCCTAAACTATTAATTCCATATTAAACCCAGCTAACTATGAGCAACTAAACTTAACCCCGTATTAAACCCAGATAACTACTAGGGCCTCAACTATTAACCCCAGATTAAATCCAGCTAACTACTAAACCATACTCACTGAGCGATAACGTCTCTTCCTTTAATGATCTGTTTGATGGCTCTCTGCTGGATCGCTGAGGGCTTCTCGAAGCCTGAAACACAAATTAAACCAACCACAACACGATAAACCAACCACAGCACGTTAAACCGATAAACCAACCACAGCACGTTAAACCGATAAACCAACTACAGCACGTTAAACCACTAAACCACACACAACACGTTAAACCAACCACAACACGTTAAACTAAAGTAACAAGGACTAGCTAACCCTTGCTAGGCTACTCGAGGCTAACGTCGCTGTGCTACTTCAGCTAGCATGCGCTGGCTAGCATCTGAGCTAACGTCGGTGAGGTGTACAAAAACAATCCGGTTTTGCAAACTTTCAATCGTTAAGCGACATGTGTACATTTATAGAACGAATGCTTTCCGCCCGCACCACCGATCAGTTAGAGATGTGGTAGGAAGTTAAAGACCATTCCAATATTTGCGCCGTCCAACGGCCGCAAACGTTGCGGCCTCGACGGCCCCGGATCCCCTGCCTACCGTATGCGTAAACGCCGCGGAGGAGGTCCTCCCGCAGGCCCATGGTGTCGAAGGTGGGGGTGACGTCCACCTCCTCGCTGGTCTCGAACTCGATTTTCGTCATGTCCTCCTCCTTCAGGAGGCGCTTTCTGCTCGCAACGGGAGCAACGGCCATGGCTTCGGATGGATCGAACTACAGAGTAAATGGCTGTGGTCCGGTCTGTGTGTTATTCAATTCACGGTCTTTGTGTTCTCCTCGGTCGGTGAGGCTCTGGTTCAGCGCAGGAAGCAGAGGAAAGACCGCGCGTGTGTCGCGCCGCTGACGTCACGCGGCGCTAACGACGACACTCACATGGTCACCAGAAGAAGAGAAGATCCTGCATGCACAAGTCCACACAGTATACATGAGTATACTGAGGAGGTCCAGCGCTGCGGTCAGATAGCCTTTTTTCTTGACCCCGGTGGAAAACGTGTGGTCAAGGAAAGATGAGAAGGAGAGTTCATAAGGACTTAGAACACACGGCGGTGATCCGAGAACCGGACTGTCCTCCCGTGAGGCTCCAGATGTTGTGGCCGTGGGTCTGCTGTGGCGGAGCTACAATGTGGTGAAGATGGACGGTTAAAGAACTGCTCCAACCTCAGCCCCAGTCCTTCTGTTGTTTTACAGGCTGTACAAACGTCACCTAACGGTGTAAAGTCATCCTTTATTACCACGGGACATGAAAAAAGGAATATAGGCCAGCAGTCACAAAGGGAAACAAAACAGTTGTTCCATTGATGATGATTTGTCCCACTCCTGTCCGCTCATATTTATGGACAGAGATCCCAAATGAGTAGGATTGGATCAAACGAGTCACTTAGACCTATGTGGTGAGAGGGCATGATCACCTCTCCTTTGGTAAAGGATGGAAACAACAATACTACATGAAATGAGAATATAGATTTACGTTTGCACCATGCGTTGACCTCTGGAAATCCAACTCCAATGGTGGAACGAGCTCCCAGCTGACACCTACACAACCTCCCTCATCTGTTCAGACTGCATCTTGACCCATGAAAAAAACAACGCTATTGTTGTTTCTATAATGTAGCACTTAGATGACTATCTACTCACGCTTCGTGCACTTATTGGGTTGTATCCTTATGGTTGAATGCACTTGCCACTTTGGACAGAAGCGTCAGCCTAATAAATCCAATGTAATGCAACTAGTGATGTCATTAAATAGAGTTCTGCACATTCTTGACCCCTGCGGAGTGTAAATATCCAAACAGAACATAACTTGAGAATGAATGAATGATGTCCTGTTCAATATGCTGGATAATCCCATGATCATTAATTTCCCCAAAATATTGTAATATCAGACCCTACCCTCTGTTTGTCACATCGCACAGTAAACAGCTGTCTGTAATAACATTACCTGAAGTAAACTGGTTACCCCTATTAACCAGCTGAAGTAAGCTGGTTACCCCTACTATTAATTAGCTGAAGTAAACTGGATATGCTGGTTCTCCTGCATTGCTTCCTGGCTCTTCAGGTGGCACTGCTCCCCCTGTTGGCCACCCAGGCAATGTTCATTAGAACATACGTGCAGAAACTCTTCCAAGGCCAGCGGGATGTCTGTGGTACACGGACCGGGCCTGAGGGACCACGGAGCCATCCTGGTTTATCCCAAGTTTGACTGTGGTCTGGTCTAACTTTAGTTTCATTGTCCTTTGGTGTGGTTTAAAATTAGTGTCCCACTTTCATTCATAATACTGCAGATGCAAGGGCTTTGGTCACTGTCAGCTGTCATTACCTCGTTCTAGATATGACATGACACATTTATTTACATCAACACCATGGAGACTGCCACTCTGATGGTCCTCTAGTGGTCCAACTATATCCATCCATTTATAGAAAAAGCACTTTAAATAGTGTGTCACACTGTGTAACATTAGGATTCATGAATGAAGCATCTTTTAAAACATAATTTTTAGATTATTATTTTACATCTATTAAGAAAAACATATACAGGCAGTGGACTACAAAAATAATACATTCATGTGAACAACACACACAGTCTTAAACAAACGCACACACACCAACAGGCGCACACACTTGCACACAGTCTTGAAGAATGTCCTCCAGTAACACCTGGAGAACACTGACAACACAGCGTGTGTGCGTGTGTGTCAGTCCTCCTTGGTGGGGGGCGTGGCGTCCATGTTGACCACCTGCAGCTCTGTCAGGGTGCTGCTCCCAGCAGCCTGCTGGCCAATCACCATCTAGAGGAAGGAGGGGGCGGAGTCACACAGCTATGTGTGGATGTGTGCCATCCAGCGACCTACAGAGTGTACTTGCAGAGTATTTACAGAGCGTGTACTTGCAGAGTACTTACAGTGCATGTACTTGGGAGTGTGTACTTACAGAGTGCAGCTGAACAGCAGATACTGGGATCTGAGTGACAGGAGGCAACGAGGTGAGAAACACCTGAGGACCTGAAACACACCATCATTGTTGTGGTCGTTATGGCAATGAGATGCGAGAGTGGTTGTCATGGTAACAAGATGAGAGCTTCCCATACAAAGTTTGTATGAGAAACTGAGCGTTTCTCATACAAAATTAACTTTGACACACTACCAGGTATATTAATGGAAGCGTGTAGTTATGGTGGTAGTTGGTATGGTAGTTATGGTATTTGGTGTGGTAGTTAAGGTAGTTGTTATGGTAGTTGGTATAGTAGTTGTTAGTTTGGCATTTAGGTGTTATCATTAAGGACGGTAACGCCTAGAGCTCTGCACCTGATTGTGCAAAAGTGTAGGGGGTGCTATATTAGGGGGGGGCTATAATAGGGGGTGCTATAATAGGGGTGCTAGCCCGCCACTCTGATGGTGAAAACATTTGGAGTTGGTGTACACGCCTTATTTTACATGCTGAACATTTTATCCTTGGAGCCACAATGTCCGTCTGGATAGATTTCTCTCTACAGTGAATGTCGTGTAAACGTATATACACTGTAACCTGTGTTATAAACAGTATGTTAAGTCCGTCTAACCTGTGTTATATATAGTCTATGTTAGGTCAGTCTAACCTGTGTTATATACAGTCTATGTTAGGTCAGTCTAACCTGTGTTATATACAGTCTATGTGTCAAAGTGTTAGGATTAGTGCTGCTGTCCCCTGGGTTGGTACCCACCGCTACAGACTCATACTGGTGATCACGTCTTTAGTCCCCGCCACCATGCTGTGACCCCCAGCGTGATGCTGTGACCCCCAGCATGATGCTGTGACGCCCAGCGTGATGCTGAACATCCACGCGGAGGAAACACTGCAGCGGCAGTCCTGTGACCAGATGAGTGGTTGCCATGGTACCTGGCTCGTGGTTGGGGGCGGGGCCGCTCTGAGAGAAGGTGTTGAGCAGCGTCAGACCGGCATCAGTCAGGGAAGAAGTGGGCGTGGCGTACATGACGGTGTGACCTCCTGGATACATCATGTGACTCGCCACCGTGGAGGGGAGGGAAGATGTCACGATAGTGGCTGGGGGGAGAGAGAGAGAGAGAGAGAGAGAGAGAGAGAGAGAGAGAGAGAGAGAGAGATGAATCTCTCCCATCTGTAGGTGTGAAAGCAAGTTTATTTCCAACAAGGGCTGGGCTAAGGACTGCCTGTGGAGGCGGGGCTAAGGGCTACCTGTGGAGGTGGGGCAAAGGGTTACCTGTGGAGGCGGTGCAGTGAAGCTCAGAACTCTGATTGGTGGTCAAGTGCTGACTGCTGGGCTGCACCTGGATGGCCTGCAGCTGCTGGGACATGCCCCCTCCTGGTGGACCGAGCGAGGAAGACGAGGACCAGATTTACAAGCAGACGATATGTTGATATAAGGAGAACCAGGTGGTTGCTAGGGTCCCAAGGTGGTTGCTAAGGTAACCAAAAGGTGGTTGCAAGGGTGAGCCAGGTGGTTGCCAGGGTGAGCCGGGTGGGGTGAGCCAGGAGGTTGCAAGGGTAACCACAGGGTGGTTGCAGGGAATCAATATTGAAAGTCTACCAAGACAGACAGAGAGACAGGTATAGATACAGACAGACAGACAGGCAGTGCTGACCGGTTAGTGAGACAGGCAGGCGGAGCAGTGTGGCTGGCTGGGGAGGACCAGTGCTAGTGGGGCCGGTGCCTAGGGACCCCTGCAGAGCCAGCTGCTGGCCTTGGAGCTGGCCTTGGAGCTGGCCCTGGAGCTGGCCCTGGAGCTGGCTCAGGGGGATGGTGTGGGTTCCATGGGGGAGAGAGGTGCCTGCTGGGGAAGGAGGGGTAGAGACATCAG
Organism: Phycis chesteri; assembly: GCA_027123565.1. Lineage (NCBI taxonomy): Eukaryota > Metazoa > Chordata > Actinopteri > Gadiformes > Phycidae > Phycis > Phycis chesteri. Next base: position 13,276,732 of record JAOPJK010000108.1, read on the forward strand.
CCTGAACACTTGTGATGCTCAAGGCTATACTTCAAACTAAACACCAAGCTGGAGATCCCATGCTAGGCGTTTCACATCAGTATGATCTATAACCATAAGTAGTCAACACTAGACTGCCCATTGTGTCAAAGGCACCTCCAGCTGGAAGACTTTATTCACAATGTTTCCATTTTAGTTCCATTATAGACCATACATTCAATAGGACAAAATGTGTCAGTGTGCGCATATAGCCCACTACAGGCTTCTTCTAAAAAAGATCTTCCTATCATCTTCACAAAGATAGATAAGAGACTCCTCTTTTCCCCACCCACCTGCTGACATCACCTATATCCACCTGTCACATCCCTCCACGCCCCCTCACTTCTTCAGTCTATTGCCCCCCACACTCCTTTCCTCACCCACCTCTTCTGAACTCTTCAAAAGAAACTCACATCATCTGATGTGAAGAATTAGTCTGTTTACTGTTAGTTTCTATTGAGTACTCTCTAGGTTTACTGCCAAGTCACCTCTATATGTTCTGTACTATATCAAGTCCTGTCTGATACAACGAGCATCAGGCCATCAATGGACAAGGTGACACACAGAAGACATGAGCGAGGCGGTTGTAGTCCTGAACCCACCAGACATGAGAGTGAAGCCACCAGGTAGCATGACACTGGTGGAGGTCTTGAGGAGCGTGCCATTGGTGGTGGAGGAGGAGGAGGCACAGCCCTGCCAGGGAGCAGGGAGGCTGGTCTGTACCTGAAGTACTCCTGCCGACGCGGAGCCGGAGGAGGAGACAGACGTGGGTAGGGAGGAGACCGTACTCTGCAGACCGGCCATGGTGAAGGCTGGCTTGACCGGCTCCTAAAAACACCCACACAGGAGCCACTGTAGTGCTACCAAAGGACTTGTTAGCCCCTGGCACTAAAGTAGGCACTACGGCAGCCCCTGGCACTATGGCCACCCCTGGCACTACAGCAGGCACTACGGCAGGCCCTGGCACTACAGCAGGCACTACAGCAGCCCCTGGCACTACAGCCATCCCTACAGCAGGCCCTGGCACTACGTTAGTGTGTACATGGGATGGCACCACAATTAATTGCATATTCATTGAAATCAGAACTTTGGCCCCATGCAATAAGCTCATGGGGAAAGGTCACAATTAATGCATAAAAAATTGCACACAAAAAGAAATTCTGTGCACCTGTTGCATTTAAATCAGACTACAAACAGTTACAACTCAGCAATTAGCTCTAACGAATCACAGGTTGACATTAAGGGTGCAGAATCGTGTGCGGTCTGAAGAATGGCCGCTGAATATCTGGCATGAAGTAATGTGAAACGGTGGCCAGCTTGTCACACTGAATCGATGATCTGTTCAAAATAAATCATTAGCGATGACAATATCGAGCTAAATAATCGCAATGGCCATTTTTGTCCAAATATCCTAGCAACCTAGTACCTGGGTGCCATCACAGCCCAGACCTGGTTACCTTGGCAACCTCAGTACAGCCATCAGCCTCAGACACCTGGTACGTAAGGTCAGTCTCTTCAAAACCAGTGGCGCTCATTCGCTGGTCGGAGGAGGGGTCAGAGCGTGGCGGGGAGTCAGGGGAGTTGAGGCAGGTCTGGATCAGGGCCTTGCCAGTCTCACTGGTGATCATGGGCTGCAGTTTCCTGGTGGCAAAGGTGTACACGTGACCCGTCTCACTGGCCACCAGCAGCAACACCTGGGTCCCAGTTAACGTAGACAGCTCATAGGCCTAGAGGGCAGGAAGCACAGAGAGGCTCGACCAATCAGGGCCAGGTGACTTCAGTAACAAAATTAGTCCAAGTGACATAAAATTACTCCAGGTGACATGACATTGGTCATATAACAGATCATTACTTTAGTAACATAACATTTCTCCAGTAACATAACTCAAATAACAAAACATTACTCCAGTAGCATATCATTTATCTGGTAACATAACAGTACTGCGGTAGCATAACATTTATCTGGTAACATAACAGTACTGCGGTAGCATAACATTACTCCAAGTAAACTAGGTGGATGTTGTGCTGCAGTAGTACACTGGTCTCATCAGAAAGATGTACCGTTGTGCAATGTTTGTATGCCCAGAATGTATTCTAATACTAGTATTCAGCAAGTAGTCAGCAATGCCTTCTTTAGAAATATGTTCTTCTAACTGCCCATGTGGTTAACATACTCACCTTCTTCATGATGCCAGTCTTTCTTTTGCTGAAAGTTGTGTACCGTCGGAGTTTGTTGTCTATGAATTCCATTTTAATCTTGACGCGGCCGCGGGTCTTCTTGCCCGGCTTTGCCCCAGCGACTCCGGGAGCGCCCCCGCCGTAAGCCCCGGTCAGCGCCCCGGAGCTCTGCGCCGAGTGACCCAGCTCTCGCTCAGACCGCTCCCGCTTCACCCCTCTGCGCTCCCCGCCAGAGCCCTGGGTCTCCTCTTCGTCCCCGGAGTCGGAGTCCTGCTCGGAGGCGCTGTAGACCAGGTCGCTGTACTCGGTGGGCATCGGGGCGCTCGGTGAGGGGGTCACCTGGAGGCTGCTGGCCCCAGTGCCGGGGCGCCCTCCTCCGGCTCTCGTTCCCATTCCGGTCTCGACTCCTCCAGACCTCCGGAGCCCAAATCCGCTTCTAAAATCCCGATCTCCCACCCTGGAGACGGCTAATTATCCGAGCGGGTCAACCAGTACAACTAGCGCTGGTTAGACGTATGCTAGCTGAACGCTAACTAGCTGAATGCTACGCTAACTAGCATTAGCCACCGAGCCAGTGGAGTGACAGCGTTTACTTTAGCATATCTTCCAATTTGCTGAAGACATCAGAGCTGCAACAACAGGCGATGTGTAATAATATTAATATTTGTAACAAGAGTAATGTCAATATGAACAACGTTATGGACGCAAAGTTGTAAAGTTGAGTTCTCACGGACCAATAAGGGCCCGCCCCTCCGCGCTCCAAATAAGGACACCGCCACAGCTCACTCGTATCCTTGCGCCGTCAGATATAGGACCAAA
>JAOPJK010000108.1:13679166-13691355 GCA_027123565.1 Phycis chesteri
CGTGGTACCATGATGGTACACGATGGTTTGATGCGTGGTACCATGATGGTACATGATGGTACACGATGGTTTGATGCTTGGTACATGATGGTTTGATGTGTGGTACATGATGGTTTGATGCGTGGTACCATGATGGTACATGATGGTACACGATGGTTTGATGCGTGGTACCATGATGGTACATGATGGTTTGGTGCGTGGTACCATGATGGTACACGATGGTTTGATGCGTGGTACCATGAAGCCCTTCAGGCTGTCCAGGCGGTGCTGCAGCTCCTCCCAGCCCAGGTGACCCTGGATGCTGCCGGCGTTCAGAGCTCTGAACAGCTGCTGGTCTGAGAGCGGGTGCAGGGAGGCCAGGGCGATGCTCAGCAGGGGGGACACCTTCTCAAACTCCTCTGCCTCCGGGAAGGCAGCGCGACACATCAGCAGGTAGACCTGGGGACCGCGCCGCAGGTCAGCACTCATGACCATCGGTCACATGACCATCCCTTCTATCATCACATGACCCACGCTGTTATCACCACATGATGAGCGTGACATCCATTTATCTTTTACAATGTACGTATGTATGTAACATATGACCATTTATTATTGTTATTATGATGTAGCAATATTTGACCTCTGACAGTGACAAAGGTACTACCAGTAGTTCCATGCCTTCAGGTAAGGTGTTATATACAGTATATATGACATATGACAGATATTGTATACATTATATATGATATATATATTATATACATTCTAGTACCACTGAGAGGGGGACAGGTACTACACAGTAGTTCTCTCCCTTCAGGGTCAAGTGTTACATTATGAAGTACTATACATATTATAGATATTACATATATTTTATATTCCAGTACCTCTGAGAGAGAGACAGGTACAACGCGGTAGTTCCCTCCCTTCAGGGTCAGGTGCTGGTGGTGGAAGAGGTCAAGGGTCAGCTGCAGGTAAAGAAGGGACCCCCCGTGGCTCCGCCCCACCAGCTGGCTGCTGAACTTGCTGAGCAGCAAGGGGTCCGGTGCCGTGCCTGTCGCCGTGGTGACGTTGGCGGCCACGCGGCTGCTGTGGCTGACCCGGAAGTGGATGTAGTCGCTCAGGTCAGCTCCGAGGTCACTGCTGTCCGGCAGGATGTCCAGAGAGATGCCCGCGAAGGGGAGGGGGGTGGTGATGTCCTGTGGTGTTATATTAATATATCATATACAAATAATGTATATTATCATATTGTTATTTCATATTGTGGGAATATGTATTTCCCACTAAATCTTTTTAATTGAACTTAATTGAGAGAATGAGAGAAATAGAGAGAGGGGGAGGGAGAGGAAGAGAAAGACAGAGAGAGGGAGAGGGAGAGGGAGAGAGAGGGAGAGAGTGGGAGCGTGAGATAGAGGGAGGGAGAGAGAGCGAGAGAGAGAGTGATGGAGAGAGAGCAAGTGAGAGGAGTATTACATAGTGGAGTCTGAAGTAGTACTCTGTGGAGTACAACTGCAGCCTGTATGTGTTGAGGACCACTGGAACACTTTCACCAAACAGCAAACTGGAGCCTCACCATGCAGGGCTCTATGGAAGAAGTGTCCAACAGGAAGTGGGCGCACTCACCACCAGGGCGGTGCGGACGGTCACCAGCATCTTGAGCCAGGGAGGGAACCTGGAAGTGATGCTGGTGATGAACGAGGCAATGGTTTCGCCGTAATCAGGCTTGTGGAACTCAGCCTCATTCAGACTGTCCACCAGGATGATGTAGTCCTCCTCTGGAAGCTTCCCCTCTGGAGGAGCAGAGGACGAGAGGAATAAATAAGAGGGCGTGTGGATATGCACTCTGTGCTGTGTGTGTGTGTGTGTGTGTGTGTGTGTGTGTGTGTGTGTGTGTGTGTGTGTGCGCGCGCGTGTGTGTGTGTGTCTCACCCCTGCTGGGAGCCAGAGGGTTCAGAGGTCTGTACACCGACCGAGGTCTGTGGAGTAGAAAGAAACACTGTTTATATCATATATATATTACATGTTGGCTAGTGATATAGAATATATATCACATGTTGGCTAGTGATTATATAGTATATATATAACCTATGTAGCTAACTAGTTAGCTTGTGTATATATTACCTCTTAGCTAGTTTTTAGTGTGTATATACAGTGTACATAGTATGAATGTATAGTGTGTATATATAGTGTATATAGTATGAATGTATACTGTGTATATACAGTGTACATAGTATGAATGTATAGTGTATATGTATATATCTTCAGTACTTGAAGCAGTTCTCCTCGTAGATGCTGTTCCAGACCCTCCAGGCTGAGGGGCCCTGGTAGCCTGTGTATCTCTCAGGGTTCAGCTGCAGGTCCACATAGGCTGCATCTGGAGAACTCTCATCTGGGGAGATACAATATTACCTTCTACACACACTCAGGTAGCCCCATTCCTTCACAGCCGTGTCTCCACTGGATCATTAGTGGGCACCCTAACCCTTCATGTGAAACAGCAGCTCAGATACAAATGTGTCAAACTCACCGTCCAGCTCACAGAAGTGGTCCTGGGCGTCGTCATGACGATCCCAGTCCACAAAGGCCTCTTTACTCTGGTTACTGGAAGAAAGACAGACAGACAGACGAGTTTGGGGGTTAGGTTAGGTTCTATGGATGGATCTCCAACCTCCAGTGTTGGCCTTCGACCTGCACCCTAAAGCAGCCACCAGGAAGACTCGAGGAAACCCCGGGCCGTGAGTCAGCGTCTGTCTCCCCGTGGCGGAGCCCTGACCTGCAGTATGATGAGTTACCGGTAACTCTGGAAGAAATACCGCTCATCGCCACTTTAATCAAACGCATCCAAGGTGACATTCCCTGGAAGTAACTTTGGATAAAAGCATTGATGACTAGACAGTGACTCGGAGCAAATAAAATGAAGCTACTAGGGGGCACACGCCTAAAAAGGGCTTAAGAAGCTATTTAGCAAGCAGCCATCCAACACTTGAGTGATGACATTCCTACAGGCTGCATTCCTCCAGGCTGCATTCCCTCCAGGCTGCATTCCCTCCAGGCTGCATTCTGCAGCTCCTCCCCATGTCAGCAGGGGGGCGCTGGTGTTGCTTAGCGACACCAGACTACTGGCTCTACCCAGCCTGCATCAATGGAGGCTTACACCCTGACCTCACGAAGAGATGGGAGACAACTGACTGATCTGCCCTGATTAGGGCAGGGCCTATGGGGACCACAGGAGGTCCACACAGGGTACATGGGGTCCAGACCGGGTGCATCTGGTCTCACCTCAGGGTGCTGTTGATGGCTCCCAAGTCAGTGGGCTGCTCACATGGTGCCACATCTGATACAGTGTTGGCAGCCTTGGCATACTGGGAGAGATAGGGGGTGAGAGAACAAACGAACGAACGAACGAGAGAGAGAGAGAGAGAAACATTGTGACATTAAACCAATCAAAGGTCAGTTGAATGGTTAGCTTGGTGGGTGTCTCATGAAGAAGACCTGAATGAATTGCAGTGTGGGGAATGTGTGGAAGCATCTACCAGAGAACCATGATGCCGGAGAGCCATATCCCGTGGACAGACGAGGACAGAAAGCCACCAGGACATAACCTTTCACTGTAGTTGAAAACCTCTGAGTAATGCTAGTGGTGAACCAATACAGTAGATTAGCTCCCCCTTAGCATGGTACTGTTAGCACCTAGACCCATTACTCCAGCACTGCAGTACTACAGTAGTACTACAGTGGAAAAACTCTAACGCAACAAGTCAACAATAACGCTGGGATTTGCCACCAGCTGGACCAACATGCTGTTCAAACACTCACTTATTAACCAGCTACACGCTGCACCACCATGCTGTTCAAATACTCACCAGGCTCATTTATTTCCATTAAACACTCCAACTATGCATAACTCCTATGCTATGCATATTATGCATAGTAGTTTAGTATGTATAGTAGTTTAGTATTTATAGTAGTTTAGTATGTATAGTACTTTAGTATTTATAGTAGTTTAGTATACATACTAGGTTGATCCAGTCTCTAGGATAGTTCTTATACTACCAGGCTGCATGGAGTGTGTTTAGTGGTTAAGACCTGGACCCTTAATGCACAACCATCTCACTCGCTCACCATTAGCCTACCAACACACAACCATCACTCACTCTCTTGAGTGTTGTGTTTAGTTCCCTCTAAACTGGTGGTTTATCAGCTGAAACATTACATAGAGGTAGCAGGGGTAGTGATGTGCTGGGTCAGAAGGCCTACCTTGTTGAAGTTCCCTGACTTAATTCCTACAGGAATCATACTCTGAAAATGGAGAAAGAGGCAGAGAGAGACAGACAGGCAGACAGAGACAGACAGACAGACAGACAGACAGGCAGGCAGGCAGGCAGGCAGGCAGACAGAGACAGAGAGAGACAGAGACAGAGACAGACAGGTGAGCAGATCATCTTCTCTTGTATTTCTGTATCATGGTGAGGAGGCGGGGTGACCTCTGACCTCTGGGCAAGGCTCTACATTACAGTCTCTGTTGGAGCAGTGTCCATCGTCAGGCCAGAAGGGACAGGGCCGTTTCAGGTTTACCTGGGGAGCAGACGACGTCACCTTAACTACATTTATATACATTATAACTATTATATTAATGTAACCTGGGTAGTTGATCCTAGTTGTATTAAGTAACCTGGGTAGCTGCTCCTAGTTATAATAAAGTAACCTGGGTAGTTGATCCTAGTTATATTAAGTAACCTGGGTAGTTGATCCTAGTTATATTAAGTAACCTGGGTAGTTGATCCAAGTTAGATTAAGTAACCTGGGTAGTTGACCCAAGTTATATTAAACTTACCGAACCCTAACCCTAACGTGGGGTCTACAGAAGTGTGAATTCAGATGGTCCTCTTTAACCAACAGACCCAGTCCTGGTAAACCCAGAACACTAATCTACAGTCACACCGGCCAGCTCCCTTCAGGGTGTGATATCATCGGTATTCAGACAACCTCAATTTGACTTGAAAATAATCGTCCTCAGCCCGTGTGAAGAGACGCATATGGAACGAGAAATGCAAATGTCTGCCCTGAGTGAAAGACACTGGACACTCAGGGACATGCTCTGGCCTTCATCTCGATGGAACCCAGCATACAGGGACCTGAGAGACCCTAGTGCTGCTCACCCACACACCACGCTGCCTGCTGTGGGTTAGCATGGCAGCGACGCGGTGGGAGGGGAAGGGCTCTGGTCTGTGCAACAGGAAGCTCAATCTAATATCCGTTATCTGTTCTACACTCTGAAGTGCTTCAGTTTGAGACACCACAGCTTCACCCTTCGGTGTTCACCAGCGGTGGCTTAAAGTGTCTCAGGACGAGAAGCTGACACATGATGGAGCATGACGAAGATATGTTCTAATAAGTGGTTCACTAACCACAAGGTTAGGGCAGTATTATTAGCGCCAGACACTACCTAGTACCTACCACTTATTTGATTTGTTATTATTTATGTGCATAGATAGTCTTTTTTTTTAATTACATTTTTATTCTATGTTATTTTATCATGCAAAGTTGAGCTCACCCAAGCTATAAGAATTTCACTGCTAATAAACTTACTTGGAAAGTAAAGTGCACTAACCTAGTAGAGTACACTACCCAGTACAGTCAACCACTTAGATTCAACTAACCTTGTTTGTTTTTAACCTAGTTGTATTAAATGAACCTAGTGGTAGTGACCCAGTGGTACTGAGCTAGTGGTACTGACCCGGTAGTATCTGAAGAAGTCCTTCTCCGCTAGCATCTTGATGCGGGGGTAGATCTTGAAGTTATTGAAGGCGTCAATGCTCTCGATGTCACAGAAGCAGTCGTCCAGCACGCCAGTCAGCTGGACACATCAACACCTGGAGTCATTCAGTCAGTCCACCACACTCCCCAGCATCCCACAGAACCCACAGCACGGTACCTAGCCTACCACAGTACCTACGGCATGGTACCTAACCTACCACAGGACCTACAGCATGGTACCTAGCCTAACACAGTACCTAGCCTACCACACTAACTACACCACAGTACCTAGCCTACCACAGGATGTAGCCTATCACAGTATATGTGAAGTGTTTTATAACACTTAATTTCCCATAATTCAGAGAGTCCAGGGAACTACTACTGAAGGTAAATGTAGGCCACGTGTTTGCCATGATAAACAAACTATCTCCTACCTTCAAACTAACAACATATGGTAACTTCTAAGATGCCCGTAGTGAGCCAGGGCCCTGCGGGGGGCTACCTCGGGGTAGAGCCGTCCAGGGATGGACGCCAGGCTGCTGAGGACCCACAACCATGTGGACAGAGTCCGGCCGAGCATCGCGCTCCCTGCTACTCGGCTCCAGTGTCACCGCATGCACGACACTTAATTCGGCACTGGAGTGTTGCGTTGACTCAACAGTGTCCTCTCACTCAGGACAGACACTTCTAGACTTCTACGTGATTGACAGCTGCTGGGAACATGTCTAGTGTTTTATTCCCGCGTGAGCCCCGCCTCCATACACAAATGAGCGTCAAGGGCTGTCAAACGTAGCCCCGCCCTACAAGATGGCTGACGTGTATTTTAATAGTACTGACATCTACCGAAAGCAACAGCTTGCCCTGATTAGAAAAACTACAAGTCCCAACTCTACACAAGGCGCAGGCACCCCGGGCAGCCAATCAGAGCACACCACGCTGCCTGGCAAACAGTTATCAACAGCACTCGAAAAATCAGTGGGTCAGCGTTTAAAATGCTTCTTATTTATTTAGGGAATTTGAGCTGCGTGTCTTTGGCCTACCAGATTAGTACTAAAAGCTTTAGTACGAACAACAGCTCGCATAGGGTCACGTATCGACACGTATACGTTTCTGTAACATGGATAATATATATTCGATATACAGACTACATTCACAAGGAATACCACATCAGAAAAACACCATATACACAGAACATGTTCACAAGGAAATATAGCCCTGTATTGGCTCAAATATATTACTCTTCCATGGTTAAGATAATGTTCGTTTCTGACTCCCAGGACGAGTAAACACCAAGATGTTGAAGATCAACCTTTTTCTGATCTCTTTCCTCTATTGCTGGTGAAGCCATTAAGGCCGTGAGGCCACACATGAATAGTGTTAATATAATGTCACATAGTTAATGTCACATAGTTAATGTCACGTAGTGTCAATATCACGTCACAGTTCATATAATGTCACTTAGTGTTAATATTATGTCACATATTGTTTCTATGGTGTTTCTGTAGTATTTACAAGGTGTTTCTACAGTATTTCTATGGTGTTTCTGTAGTATTTATAAGGTGTTTTTTTTTATAGTATTTATAAGGTGCTTCTATAGTATTTATATGGTGTTTCTATAGTATTTATATGGTGTTTATTTAGTCTTGTTCGGTGGCTGTTGTCACACGTCCGGGTGTCACATAAGAGGCCAGAGAGACCAGAGCTTTGAGGACCTCTGGTGTTGAGGTGTCCTGGTGGTCTTATGTTCTGATGTAGAGGACCAGATGAAGACCCCCTGTACTCACGTGACAGAAGCAGCTCTGGTCCGGGGGGTCCGCAGACGGCCTGCTGGGTTGCTCACTGTGCTGCGGGTCTGTTTTCAGTGTGAGGGTGTTTTTCTGGTCCCAGTCCAGCACCAGGTCTCCCAATAGCCAGACCAACGCCAAAAGGCCAAGCGTTTGAAAAACGTGTTTCCACATCACTGGCCCGGTGTCCGATGTTTGAAAAACCAGTTAGGGTCCCAGCTCCCCTGAGGTCCACCTGGATCACAGCACTAGCATCTAGCTACAAGCTAACTGTAGACACATCTAATACAAGCGGTTCACTGACTATCCACTGGTCTTCAGATGGTCTGCCGGACCTTAAATATACCGGAACCGATACCACACTTGTCAACTGGACTCATAGCTTGAGATGCTAAATGTGTTTGGTAGCGCTACCGCTACGGAGAGCAGAGAGGGTCACTTCCTCCAGGACATAAGGATTACATACACTACGGGTTCACAAACTACCTTTCTATCTTTACACTGCAAAATAAATACTGTCAGTCAGTACAGGGTTCTATTACAATCACCAGATGATAGATATGTTTGTATATACTAGTAGCTCAGTGACTGCAATAGGTTACATTGATTTGCTACCTCTGGGGCGCCACCAGGCCGCCAGGGGGCGGGGGGTTGTTTGCCTCCTGTAGGAAACAGCGAAGAAGAAAAGTTGGTGTGCAGTAAACAAAGCCTCAGACTGAGAAGGTGGACTAGTGAACAACATCCGGTTAGGAACTCTGTTGGATTAAAGGTATTCACATGACAACACTATTGTAATTGTCTGGTTTCAATATCTGAACATGTATGAAACTATAAAGCTGTAAAACTGATAAAAAGCAGTTTTAGATGTAGGGACTGCATACTATCGTGTTGTCTAAACTTGTCTACACTTGAAGAGTCGAATAATAAACAGCGTAGACTTAAATACGTTTGAATAATACACTTTAACTTCACCAGAAAACTTTGATTACTTGTAACTTGGTGGAATATGTTAACATGCACATTCAGAGTATGTGATCTCGGTGCAATATGTAGTTAGTTAACGTGACCCACAAACCAATAATCAAAAACCTGCAAGGGGTTTTATCCCTGGTTTGTAAAATAATCAATCACGTGGTGCACTTGGTTTTTCCAGCTTCCAGCGTCACTTCTGCACCTCCCGGGCTCGGGACCCACCATGCTCGGCCCGGTGGACCAGTAGTGGGCCAATATGGCTGCTGAACTCTTCCCCTCCAAGAACAAGTTGTCCCCTCCTCCCCCCACCTCCTCCCCCCACAGACACCAGCAGCAGCATCAGACCAACAACAACAGCTCCACTGTGGGCCAGGGCCCCAACTGGCAGGGCCTGTACCCCACCATCAGAGAGAGGTTAGTCAAGTGTAGACAGGCTAACCGGGTGGGGGGAGGGCACACGATAGTATAGTGATCATGGGGCTTCTCAGGTGAAAGGCTCTGGGTTCAATCCCCAACGTCTATTCTACCTGTAGGCATCCTAGAGCAAGAAGCCGGTCAACCCCTACCTGCTCCCTAATGACCTGTCTTTGTACCGTCTAATCCCTACCTGCTCCTTAATGACCTGTGACTCGGACACTCCTGTAGTGAAGTGTTTAATGGGGATAAACCCCCCTACCAGCCACTGTAAACACGTGTATTGTCTTGAGTCTTGTCTTGACTGTAAGCGATGCTGCACATTTGATAATTAACAACTTGAAACTTGAGTCCACATTTGTGTCGTGTGACATACTGATGCCCCCACCCCTGGGTGCAGGAACTCCGTGATGTTCAACAACGAGGTGATGGCCGATGTCTTCTTCCTGGTCGGCCCCCTGGGCAGCACCCAGCGGATCCCGGGACACAAGGTCAGGTCACAGCGCCCTGGTTAACATCCTGTTGATCAACACCTCCATGGAAATCTCAGCAGGTGAAATGAGGAGGCCATTGGTTCTGTTCTGAGAACTATGAGCTAGGGAACTCATGGGAAAAGGATTTTTAATCTCCTTCCAGGTTAAAAGAATTAGAGTTCTGACGTCTTTGGTTAGTAAGGGAGGGTCGCCACTGGACTGTTCTGTGGTTCTGCTGCTGTACTTCTGTTGTAACTGTGGTTGTGGTTTCTGCAGTACGTTCTGGCGGTGGGCAGCTCGGTGTTCCACGCCATGTTCTACGGAGAACTGGCCGAGGACCAGGAGGAGATTCGCATCCCAGACGTGGAAGCGCCATCCTTCCTGGCCATGTTGAAGTGGGTTCTCCACCGATACCCATGAATACCAGTATACACTTAATACCAGTAAACACCAAGTACACTCCCCTCTGCTGTCCTGCTGTCTTCATCTCTTCTGTTTCAACCATCTTCTACATCTACGAGAAGCTGCTCAGCCAGGCCGGTCCAAGCTCAACGAGCTTGGACACACACAGGTGTGTGTGTGTCATGTTAGGTGTGGTTTCTCCTCCCAGGTACATCTACTGCGACGAGATCCAGCTGTGTGCCGACACGGTGCTGGCCACGCTGTACGCCGCCAAGAAGTACATGGTGCCCCACCTGGCGCGGGCCTGCGTGTCCTTCCTGGAGGGCAGCCTGAGTGCACGTAGCGCCTGCGTGCTGCTGTCCCAGAGCCGGCTGTTCGAGGAGCCTGAGCTCACGCAGCGCTGCTGGGAGGTGATCGACGCCCAGGCCGAGCTGGCGCTGCGCTCCGAGGGCTTCTGCGACATCGACGTCCACACGCTGGAGAGCATCCTGCGGAGGGAGACGCTCAAAGCCAAGGAGCTGGTGGTGTTCGAGGCAGCGCTGGCCTGGGCGGAGGCGGAGTGCCAGCGGCGGGACCTGGACCCCAGCGCGGAGAACCGCCGGCTGGTCCTGGGGAAGACCGTCTACTTGCTGCGCCTTCCCAGCATGCCCCTGGACGACTTCGCCAACGGGCCGGCGCAGTCGGGTCTGCTGACGCTGAGCGAGACCAACGAGCTCTTCCTGTGGTTCACGGCGCTCAACAAGCCCGAGCTGCTGTTCTGCAGCGCCCCGCGGGCCGGCCTGCCCACCCAGCGCTGCCACCGCTTCCAGTCCTGCGCCTACCGCAGCAACCAGTGGCGCTACCGCGGCCGCTGCGACAGCATCCAGTTCGCCGTGGACAAACGCATCTTCGTGGCAGGCTTCGGCCTGTACGGGTCCAGCTGCGGCTCGGCTGAGTACAGCGCCAGGATCGAGCTGAAGCGGCAGGGCGCCACTGTGGGCCACAACCTCATAAAGTACTTCTCTGACGGCTCCAGCACCACCTTCCCCGTGTGGTTCCAGCACCCGGTCCAGGTGGAGCCCGATACCTTCTACACAGCCAGCGTGGTTCTGGACGGCAACGAGCTCAGCTACTTCGGCCAGGAGGGCGTGACAGAGGTGCAGTGCGGGAAGGTCACCTTCCAGTTCCAGTGTTCCTCGGACAGTACAAACGGAACCGGAGTCCAGGGGGGGCAGATCCCAGAGCTGGTCTTCTACGCCTGAGGCTTTCAGCTCAACAAGAACTCAACCACATGTTTCTGGGGGGGGGGGGTACCTTACGTGAGCCTTCTGGATAACAGCCTCAACACTCCTCAGGCTTCACTGGCCTCACCTGGACCAGGTCCTACAACCAAGTCCACCCTGAGGACACATTCCAGAGGTCACTGTGGGTTCAGCCAGGTCTGCTGTCCGTTTTGATATTCAGGATCAAAGATCTTTTATATTATAATCTTAGTTTAGTTATTCTGTATGAATTTATTAACATTTGAAGTGAAAAGAACAAAAGCATTATTCATGTTTAGGTCAGGAGGGGAATGATGTTGGGTTAGTTGTTACTAGTGATGTTTTCATCACTAGTTCAACCTTGTGTTAGGCTTTATAAAAACTGTACTTTATACATGCGATTTTATGTTGAAACCAAGTTGGATGAGTTTTCCTGTGGCAGTGTGAGTACTGAGTGTTGATTGGTGCGTGGCTGCGAGGGAATGGCCGATTGGCTGGCTGCTGCGTTGGAAATAAAGGAAATATTTATCTACAGTCGTTTTTCAACACAGCTATTACAACCAGATGTTACATTTCAACCAAAATACCATTCTTATCCACCTTTAGATGACATCATTCTAATCCACCTTTAGGTGACATCATTAGCCTCATGTGGTCCAGGGGGGACTCTACCAGCAGGTGTCCAGCTCAGCCCTGGGCTGGTGTTGTGTGGGTGGTTGTGCTGTGGTCTGCAGAGGGACAGAGTCCTCCAGGAGAGGACAGGGCCCCCCAGGAGAGGACAGAGTCCTACATGAGTCTCTGCTTCTTGCTGGCCTGGAACTGTTGGGTCTTGTTCTTGATGGACTTGACCAGCAGAGAGAGACCAGGGTCCAGAGCCTTCTCCTCAGCGCCACCCACCACCGTTTCCTGTTGCTCTGTCTGCACTTCCTGTTTCCTGCTGTGATGCGTTTCCTGCTGCGCTCGGCGGCGGAGCTTCTCCGCCACGATGCTGGCGGTCCCACGGGTCTTCCTGAAGCGGGGATCTGACGGGTCCATGCTGAACAGGTGGGATGTGAACATCGCCTGGAACCTGGGGTCTTCCACATCCACCTGGACACACACACACACACACACACACACACATACAAAGAGACACACAGACAGAGACACACACACAAAATGAAAACGGAA
>JAOPJK010000108.1:13773617-13785447 GCA_027123565.1 Phycis chesteri
AGGTACAGATGACCCAGACAGGGACATTGGAATATTTAAGATAAGGATAGACACCACCACGTTCTTTCCCACTCTTTTGGATGAGACACATAGTCTCTCCTCGTTCCCAAAGCCTTGAAACAACCAGAGGCCCCAGATCTTCCGTGAACCAAACAGCTCAGGGCACGGGGTCGAGGCCTGCGTCCTGCACCTTGTGCCGTGTCACGTTCACAATGGAATTGGGGAGTGTTGGTCAAACGTGAGGCCCACCCCTTGGGCTGTACCCAGGTATTCACACATAGAGAAAAAAAACAAGTATATAAATCATGCATAAAAATACGTGGTACACAAATCAGATAACTAATTATACATATAAGTGCTCAAAAAAGTATGCGTGCTCACAAGGATAAGGAGAAAAAGGCCCGTGGGTTCATTTTTCATCACAGTTGTGATTGTGAGGTGCTATTTGACCCGTCACACACAACTGCGCCCCCCCAACAAATGTAATCACCAGCCACCACTGAGGCCTACGACGGTGTGGAAATTCCGTGTGATAACAACTGCAGCCCGAGGAATTGATAGGAAAGTATGCCGAGTTATTTCCTGGTTAGATTAAGAAGTAGAAGTTCCGAACACACAAAGAGGCATTGATCGTGACAGGCCTACTGAAGACTTGTGTTGGGTTCAGGGGAGCAGTATGGAGAGGACTTTGGTCAGATCAGCATGATACGAAAGGTGCCAGCCATCCGGGATGGAGACTTCTGTCTGGCAGAGAGGTGGGCATGCGCATGGAAATATTAATATATATATATATATATATATATACACACACACACACTATTGAAGGACATAATGTGAGAATTTCAAGTCAAACTCGATTTTTTTAAGCGAAAGGATGTACACATTGTAGGATACCACATTGATAGTGAAAGGAACCACATGGTTTTTGTGTCCCAGCGTGGCCATCATGCAGTATCTGGCTGAGAAGTTCCACACCCCAGACCACTGGTACCCCTCTGGCCTGCAGCCGCGGGCCCGTGTCAACGAGTTCCTATCCTGGCAGCATACCGCCCTGCGCCTGCACGGCAGCAGGGTCTTCTGGCTCCGGGTGAGTCGGGCCCCGGACGCTGGCTCTCAGCGGGTCTCCTGCTAAGGGAGACGGTGCTGGGTTGATCTCAGCAGCAAGCACAGCACAGGACAGGAGTAGGATCAGAAAAATAGAACTTACAACAATAAAAACGAACCAATTAGATGTATCCATGTAGAAAATAGTTCAAAAAGAGTCACAACTATAGATGCAAAAATCAATGTAGTGTGCTCAATGTTCTGAGCATCATCAGAACACTGGGCCCTGATCCATTTCAGGGTTTCAGGGTCAGAAATGTGTCTGGTGTGCTGTGCTGTGGGGGTTTCATGTGTGTCTCTGCCTCAGTGGCTTTCCTCATTTCTGTTGTAGCTCATGATTCCTAAGCTCCTGGGGGTGGAGGTCCCTCAGGACAAAATGGACGCCGCACTGGAGGACCTGAATGGATCGCTGAAGCTGATGGAGGAGAAGTTCCTCCAGGACCGGCCCTTCATTGCTGGAGACCACATCTCGCTGGCCGACCTGGTCGCCATCGTAGAGATCATGCAGGTGAGCAATTTCCCTCTGGGATTATTAAAGTATTTCTGTCTGTCTGTCTGTCTGTCTGTCTACCACGTTGTCACTACTGTTGAAGGGATTCAAACCCATAACCCTCCGACCACAAATGAACCACAGTAAAGGGGCCTTACTGTACAACTGCCGTGCACGCTGAAGAGATGTCAGGAGCCTTTCTCCCTAGTGGAGCGCCATCCATGCCTTACACCACTAGACTGCACCCGATGTGTCTCTGGAAGAAGGGTCCCTTCCACACTGGTTGTAGGCCATTTGTAGTTCACTTGTGTCAAAGGGTTTCAGCTGCAGTAGGTGGGTAGTGCTGACACACCCAGCATTCTCTCTGTTCCTGAAAAAAATCACTTTCTGGTATTCATCACATTACATACATAGTACATAGTTAATTTACATGTAGGGCATTTAGCAGACGCTTTTGTCCAAAGCGACTTACAAAAAGTACATTTGTCAGAAGAAGGTGAAACACTTCATTGCTGTTAATACAGTTAGCAAGTCACCAGAACAAGTTTCAAGCATTCAAATTGCTTGGTTAACCATTGCTAGTATACAACATCTCTGGCCTAAGATGCTCAGTGCCAAGTTACAAAGAGCAATTATAAAGTGCCAAGACATTGTTGTATGCATTGTCACTTTATAATTGCTCTTTGTAATTTAGCACATCTTTGGCCAGAGATGTTGTATACTAGCAATGGTTAACCTAGAAATTGGAATGCTTGAAACTTGTTCTGGTGACTGCTTACTGTATTAACAGCAGTGGTGAAGAAGTGTTACCTTCTTCTGACAAGTGTACTGTTTCTAAATGTATTTGGAAATGTAGGCTACTTACTGGCTACATATTGGAAATAATAAAAAATACAGTAATGTCAACTTCAAACATTACATTTGTATTTGTTTAAGACAAGACAGGCTTCTGTAGTCCTGTAGTCCCGTAGGTTCCTTCCTCTAAACACAGCTGGGGTTTGCAAAAACCCACCTGATCGTAATCCCTCTCTGTCAGCCGGTAGGTTCTGGTCTGGACGTGTTCGAGTCTCGCCCCAGGCTGTCCGCCTGGCAGCAGAGGGTCCGGGTGGCCGTGGGAACAGAGCTGTTTGACGAGGCCCACCGGGACATCCTGGCATCGCAGGAGACAGTGAAGACAATGGATGGCAGCAAGCTGAAAATCGACATGCCGAAGATCCTGAAGCGATTTCTTTAACCTGAGTACATGTTGGTGGTACCCCAGTAATGTGTTTCCACACTGGTTGTAGGCCATTTGTAGTTCACTTGTGTCAAAGGGTTTCAGCCGCAGTAGGTGGGTAGTGCTGACACACCCAGCATTCTTGTTGAAATTTGTGGTGACTGCTTTAACAGCAATTAAGTGTTACCTTCTTCTGACAAGTGTACTGTTGCTAAATGTATTTGGAAATGTAGGCTACTTATTGGCTACATATTGGAAATAATAAAAAATACAGTAATGTGAACTTCAAACATTACATTTGTATTTGTTTAAGCCAAGACAGGCTTCTGTAGTCCTGTTTGAGGAGATCTTGAGGGTAGAAGCCAGCGAAGGTTGCTAGGAGAAAAGTCTTGAGTGGCCATGTTCCTCTCTGAGTGACAGAACGTTCTCCTTTACAGAGGTCTGATGTGGTTTCTGAACCGAAGAACAATCACACAAATCACTTAAAGTCCAGTGAGCTAAACGGTAGTCCTTTTACCTGCCCGAGAGGAACAAATGTACCACACAATTATCTTAATTTGTCACCCTGAACTTTTTCACTTGCCAATTGGCACAGGAAGCTTTGCTTCTTTCTGAGCAAAGCTTATAAAGAATACGACGTATTCAAAGTATTAGACACGAGCAAGTGTCTAAGGGCAGAATCACTCTTGTCTTGTCTTGTCTCAAATATCTTTGGGGGTCTCTGAAAATACAGCAGCATAATATTTTAATTACAATTAAAGCTATTTCCCTTCCACATACAGAGTAATATTGACGTTAAAGATAAATAATAACAGTAGCCTAAACGTGTAGTTAAAAGCATCGTCACGACCGTTGACCCGAAGAAGACACTTGAACTTTATTTTGAAAATCAAATAAACTTGAAGACGAGTCGACTGGCTCCCACCTAACTCGAACCCTGCCTGCTTGTCACCCTCACAGCAGAACCGTAGCCCCGAATGGAAAGGACTGACACTATGACTTACAAAAGAATCAGGCCTGTTGATTGCTTGTTTTTTTTCGTGATAAAACAAAAAACAAAAACCCCCTCTGTTTTTTTGGCAAATCGCACCCTGTGCGCATCTATAGTATTTTTTGAGACCCCCACAGACATGGAATCATAACTCGAACCCTGATTGTATTTTATACAATACTACAATCACTAGTCTTGATGCTGAAACGGTCATGAGTTTAAATACGAGTGCAATCATCTATAAGTTTTAATATTGTAATATTGTGTATGCATCTTGGATACAAACGACCCTCGTCTCATTCCTCAGGACCTTAGTATGAAATAACGAATTTTCACCCCGTGGTAACGACTACTTCCGTGTTTACGGTACAGACGGACTCGTACTTACGGTACACCCGGAAGTAAACAAACCTAGATCATTGGAATATTACAATTCCAATGAGGTTGACTTGTGGACGGGTTACCGTTTGATGATCGATGAGGGGTTCTGGTGTCGCAGCGTAGCCGGGTTTATTGTAACGTAAAACGATGGAGAACTACGGGAATCTTCACACTCAGCTGGTCTCCATTGTGGAGGTCTTGGCTAACACGGCCGTTCTGGAGATCTGCAAACTGGTGGACGATGGTTTTACCCACCTGAGGCTGGAGGTGTCCCGGGCCCAGAGGGAGAACCTGGAGCTGAAGAACAGACTGCGGCTGATTGAAGGTGGAGCCCCCGTCCCCCTGCTGGGGAGCGGCTCAGAGAGAGGTGGGGTTAGAGGTTCATGACATGTTTCTGTTGATGGAGGAGTTACAGTGTTGGAGGTTCATAACATGTTTCTGTTGATGGAGAGGTTAGTGTTAGAGGTTCATAACATGTTTCTGTTGATGTAGGAGTTACAGTGTTGGAGGTTCAGAACATGTTACTGTTGGTGGAGGAGTTACAGGGTTAGAGCCTTTAACCTTGCAACTCCTCCATCAACAGAAACATGTTCTGAACCTCTAACTTAGAAGTACATTGTTAGAGGTTCATAACATGTTTCTACGTATGTTGTGGGGCAGGGCTCAAGCTAAAACGGATCCTAAGTATTGTGAAATATATGTATATTTCTACCAGTCATGGGAGTCTGTTTCATCTCTAGGTTACAGTGCTGAGCATCTCCTTGGAGGTCAGGATGAAGAACCTAGCAAGCTGGAGGAGGTACGGTACATCTATATCTGCTGCTCTATGGAGCTGCTATATTACGTACAGAATATCAATGGCTGCTCTATGGAGCTGTTATACTGGTCTCTCTCTCAGAAGCCTGCGGTGGTGATCAAGGCAGAGCAGCTGGAAGAGGAGCTGACAGGGTGCATCATGGGAGAACGCCATGCAGAGCTCCCTGCTAGTGGCAGTACGTACCAGACCAGTACCTCTAACCAAACCTGGACCCAGACTAGACCAGTACCTCTAACCAGACCCAGTCCTAGACCCAGACTAAACCAGTACCTCTAACCAGACCTAGACCAGACCACTACCTTTACCAGAACTGGACCCAGAATAGACTAGACCAGTACCTCCAACCAGACCTGGACCCAGACTAGACTAGACCAGTACCTCCAACCAGACCTAGACCCAGTCTAGACTAGACTAGACCAGTACTTCTACCAGACCTGGACCCCTCTGAAGCATCATGCCAGAGGTGCGCGCCACGCGACAGATCTCAGTGATAAACGTGGTCTGACTCCCCAGCAACAACACAGCCTCCACCGTGGAGGACATCACTCCCCCCAGAGAAACAGATCATCAATCACACACCCACACCCCGGGCTGGCAGAGCCGCTGTTGCCCAAGTAAAGAATCACAGACATGAGGCACAAGTGGATAGGAAGTGCATAAAAGTATTATTTACGCATTAATGTTTCCAAATTAATCGTTGACTGTCGTATATTGAGGATGTTTTAATCCTCAATATCCTCAATATATGAATGTCAATGATGAAAATATGAACAATAGGACCCCTTTAACTCTCCCTCTGTCGCCCTCTTTCTCCCCTCTGCCTCCCTCTCCCTCTCTCTCCCTCTTGGTCTCTGCCTGTAGCGGTGGTCGAGTGTCCCTCGCTCGCCCCTGAGAGTGCTGGGGTTGGCGGTGCTGGAGGGGGCCACGCCCAGCAGGGGGGGGGCTTTCTGACCTCTAACCCAGGAAGCTCCCACGTGCCACGGTCTGAGTGGGCGTCGCCCTCCCTGTGCGTTGATGAAGACCCTGCTGGTATCAAGACACCGACAGAGGAGGAGAGTCCTTCCTTGGACTCCTTCCATGAACTGTTCTCCTCGCCTGACGTGGCACAGTCTCTGAGCACCCCTGGGCTCTGGGAGAGTGGGGCTGAGGAGCGCCTGGCCTCCTCCTTCTCCTTCCTCGCCTCCTCCTCCTCCTCCGTGGCTAGGGACTCTCTGAACTCTGATGGGCGGGGTCATCGCGCCGGGGGTCCGTTCTCCGGCCCCTCCGGGGGGGCACCGGGCCCCCCACGGCCCCCCGCCCGGCAGTTGCTCCCCGCCGCTGGCCGGCCGGCATTTGGCTGTGGCGTGTGTGGGAAACACTTCTCTCAGTCCAGCCACATCAAGCGCCACATGAGCGTGCACACAGGGGCGCGGCCATACGGCTGTGCGGCCTGCGGGAAGAGCTTCTCTCAGGCCTGCAGCCTGAAGGTGCACCAGGCCGTGCACACCGGGGAGCGGCCCTACGGCTGCTCGCAGTGCGGGAAGCGCTTCTCCCTCCTGGGGAACATGGTCCGACACCAGGCCCTGCACAGTACCAGGGGCCCCCAGCGAGGGGACGCGGCACTCTCACACCAGTGACCGGACATGTTACCAACCCGACATTGCCCACTGTGTGCGGTTTGTCAAAATGTTTTATAATAATATATATATTAGAGTGCTGTTTTTGTATAATGTATATATTGCAAAATATACTATTGTCAAGGGTTATACAAAAATTACATGATTTGAAATAAAACTTTCATAAAACACTTTCGAGTCGTGCATTTTAAGTTTTTCCTGTGATTTCCAAAGGACACGCGCATATTCTAATGACGTCAGAAAATCAGAATGCAGAACAACAAACTGACGTCATCGCCAAGCGACGGGCACCAGACGAGCCACAACATCTTAACAATAGGAAACATGTCTTCTTTTCGTGTTGTGTAACACGGGACCCTGCGTGCCCAGCGAGTTGAACCCCAGCGAGGTGATCCCCAGCGAGGTGAACCCCAGCTCGTCCTGTGAGTCCTGCGGTCTGACGGCGGCTCTGAGATGGCGATGATGGCGGACTGTGTTGGCTTCCAGGCGCAGATCGCCTCTATCATCGAGATGCTGGCCAACTCCGCCGTGGTGGAGATCTGCAAACTGGTGGACGACGGATACGCCGCCCTGCGCTCTCAGATGGACCGGGAGCGAGAGAAGAGTGAGAAGGAAAACGACGCGCTGCGGCGGAAACTGCGGGACATGGACGGGAAGATGCGGACCTACGAGCGGAAGATGAGGAGACGGAACCAGCGAGCCGATGGTCTGCAGCACGTCCAGTTCAGGCCCCCCGAAGGTGAGGACAGTCGATCAGGTACATTCTGGTCACCAGAGGCCCATGACGCTGAGATGAGCAATGTTATTACGCAGACCGAATTGAATCTCAGCATCCATGTTCTGACGACCATATCACGGTCCAGCTGGACGATACAACACGAGTTCTTTAACTATCATGACACGAACAAGGACCAACTCAAGATCCTAACAGCATCCAAGTGTTTTGACATGAAATAGCACTCAATAACGTCCTTATCCACCATGAACGTCTCGTATTCTAGACACCAACAACATGACAACATGTTGTTAGTGTCTAGAATACTGATATAATTGCCTAATACTGTAAATACTATAGATAGAATATTTGTGAGTGGTTATACACGGTTTTGTACATGTATCCCATTATGAGCATGTCTTTGCATGTTTCAGAACCAGAAGATCACATGACCTGTGACCTGCCCCTCGTCACTGGTCACATGGCCATTGAAGAGACGCCTCCCGACCTGTCACAGGTAAATGCTGTTGATTGTAATGGCAAACATTTGACGTTTCACTGTCAACTCTTGTTGACTCTGTGGTTCCCAGCAGCAGGGGTCCACGTCTCCCCCAGGAGGGGGTGTGTGTCCCTCCAGGTGCTCCAGTATCCCCCACACCCCCAAACATGCAGGATAACACTGCTGCTCTGCCCATAAGCAAGGCGAGGGCAGTACAACTGGAGTTGGTTATCAGGTGCTACACTGTGTGGCCCTGCTTCTAGCAAGCTAGGACGGGACAAATAGAGTATCTTCTGAAAGTGTAGGCTGTTCTAGAGGCCATTCTGGAGAATGTTCTGGAGGCCCTTTTAGAGAGAGTTTGTACAAAAGGCTAATGTGACCGTTCACATTGTCAACACGCCTGCGATGTTTGAGGTACAACAATGTTAATATAGTGATGTCTGGGTGGACGTGGAGTATCCAGGGTTATTAAGGAGGCTCACTGGGGAACAAGCATCCAGTAAGTTGTTGCTATGAGACGAGCGATGTAACTCAGGGGTCCGTGTTGCACTTCTTCATGTTGTCCACATAGTGGCGCTGATCCATTGATCAGCATTGTGCTCTTCACAATGTGGTGAATTGCATATCCTGTGTGTTGAGGCACCATTCTTTGTTGTCATGATTGGAGCGACCTAGATATGTGTATAATATGCATGTTTTTATGATAGCGGTGTGGTGATTTAGTGACTCTATTGTGCACGTCCACATACAGCTGTTGAGGCGTCTCCTGTCTGCTCCACAGGAGGATGCGGCGCTGGTGAAGGAGGAGGCAGCTGAGAAGGCCGACTGTAACCTGGACCTCAAGGTGGAGCTGAACATCCGCTCGGAGCGCGGCCTCTCCACAGGTGGGCGTCTGGGCTGGGCCACGCTAGGTCTCTCACTCTCATGGAACCAAAGCTCTTCGTCGGTGAAACATCTCAACCTACTGATGGTGACACGCTGCTGATTGGGTCGTTCATCTGGCTGGTGGTCGTCCAGAAGAGAGTTCTGTTTGCATGCTCCTATCTTGTATAGCACTATCAATATATCTATATCTATACATCTACTGTATACTGTACATCATCTTTTACTGGCGACCTAGGAAAAAATGGCCTTGCATCCACACAGTAGGTGGTTCCAGTCCTGAGCCCAGACCCGCTGGGTTGTAGCCCACCAAGGAGAACTGAACCCCTCCTCACTGAAGTTGTCTTCCTCCTCGAGGAGGTTGAGTTGGTGATTGTGAGGAAGAGGCTCAGCCTGACGCGTCTCTTCTTCCTGTGTTGCAGCAGTGCTGCAGACAGAGGACCCGGCCCCCCCGGAGCCCCCCGGACCCCCGGAGCCCCCGGCCAGCAGCTCCAGTGTCCCGGACGGCTCCCCCGGGGACACGGTGGACCTGACCTGCAGGGTGCGGCGCAGACCCCCGAGGGCCACGGCCGGCGGCACGGGAGAGGGCGTCCCAGATGGGGGCGGCACCTCGGACGGGGTCATGAAGCCGGAGGCGGCGGCCGGCCCGGAGGAGGAGTCTGAGCGGCTGATGGGCGTGGCGGCCCCGCCCAGCCCCGAGCGCCTCAGCCTGGGCCTGGACCTGGCCTGGATGCAGGAGAGGGTCAGCCACCTGGGAGCAGCGTTTGCAGTGGCTCAGCTGGGCCTGGGGAACTCTGACACCAGCCATCCGGCGCCGTCCTTCCCGGGCCAGGCCGGGGGGCCGGACTGTCTGGATGGCCCCCCCACCATGGTCTTCCCAGGTGCCGCGGCGCACGACATGGCCGCCTTCGCCGCCTCCTTTGACCTGGCCGCCACCGGGGCCGCTGCCCCTCCCTCCGCCCCTCCCTCCGCCTCCTCGCCCAGCCAGACGCGGCCATACCGGGGGGGCGGGGCCAAGGAGCCGGCAGCGTGCGGGGTGTGCGGCCGCGTGTTCCCCAGCTCCCCGGCACTGGAGCTGCACCGGCGCGTGCACGCGGGGGAGCGGCCCTACAGCTGCCCCCACTGCGGGAAGGGCTTCGCTCAGTCCAACAACCTGCGGGTCCACCTGCTCATCCACTCCGGGGAGCGGCGCTACCGCTGCTCGCTGTGCGGGAAGAGCTTCATCTCCTCCAGCCACCTGAAGAGGCATCGCACCGTGCACACGCAGGAGAAGCCCTACAGCTGCGCGCGCTGCGGACAGTCCTTTAGCCAGATGTGTAGCGTCCGTCGCCACCGGCAACAATCCCAGTGTGGCCTCTAGGCTGGGTGGCTAGTGGGGGGCGTGGCCTCCGGGGGCATGGCCTCCGGGGGGCACCGTGGCAGGTCTGTGTCTCAGTCCTTGTGAAGGATGGACCGACTAGATCCTCTGAAAGTGGAAACCCAGGCGTTCTGTTGACGCTCTGCAAGTTGCATCAAACCATTTCAAACATGCATGTGATTTAAGTCTTCTGGAGCAGCGTTCCTGGGGACCTAAATAAGCTCTGTGGGTCTGGAAACACGACATGCAGAGATGAACTCAATCACAACAGAGACGACCCACCTTGTGATCAGTGGATCAGATACTGAACCACATCCATAGAGGGCACTGTTCAGGCAGGTTTGTCCAGACTGGATCTGAAGCAACTTCTGGGGGGCATGACACCAGAACACAAGACTATACAGGATTTATAAACATGAACCATCATGGCTGCAGTGTTGAGAGCACCCACACAGATGGAGTCACTCAGATGAACAGCTGTGCTTCGTGAGGCTGAAGGTCTGTGAGCCTGTGTGACCAAATGGGTTTTCATCAGTGGAGTAAAAACTCTGATATAGGACTTCAGCATCAGTGTAGCAAAGCACTTTTTACTAAAATAGTATTGACTCAAATGTTCTGGTTCCTCCTGGTGGTGGTACTGAGCAGGACCAAACCAATGAGCAACCTTACATA
The DNA here is from genome assembly GCA_027123565.1 of Phycis chesteri. Lineage (NCBI taxonomy): Eukaryota > Metazoa > Chordata > Actinopteri > Gadiformes > Phycidae > Phycis > Phycis chesteri. Next base: position 13,784,358 of record JAOPJK010000108.1, read on the forward strand.
TTGATGAGTCCACCAAATGTTGTGGTTATTTATTGTTCATTCTGCTCCAGAGGCAGTCCTGGTAGTCAGCAGAATAAGAGACCTCAGCTCCTCAACTCTTCCATACCCTCGTGGCTGCTTGGTTGTTGAGAAGTAGTGAAGGTTGGACATGGATCCCCAACTGGACCCCTACCTGTTGGGTCGGTTCTGGAGATAGTCCAGTAGACCACCTGTGAACCTTGTGGAGCTCTTGACCTCGAAGCTCCTAAGCTCAGCCGTAGAGCTCTAGCACAGCATGTGTTCAAAGGTTCATGTGTTTATTTCATGGCACCATTGGGGTATCGTTCACTTTTGTTCAGTCAATGAGTTTGCATTCATTCAGATTAAACCCCCTGACCAGCATCCTTCTCACGATGATGCAGAGCTCAACTGTTCTCATGTCATTAATAAACAGCCTAGATGTAAATACAGATCATCAGACCGTAGCTAGGGGCCACTGTTCCATCCCCTTGCTCTGATAGGCCAACCAGTGTTGAGCTCTCTCTGATAGGCCAACCAGTGTTGAGCTCTCTCTGATAGGCCAACTAGTGTTGAGCTCTCTCTGATAGGCCAACCAGTGTTGAGCTCTCTCTCTGATAGGCCAATCAGTGTTGAGATCTTTCTGATAGGACAGTGAATGTTGAGCTCTCATACTGATGTTTCTCCAGGAGGTCCGGCCTGTTTCATTGGTCGTGATGCTTTCATGACATGTCTTGTGATTTTCGTACGACCCCTAAATGTTCCAGATGTGCGATGTGTAGCTGTGGGGGTTGATGGCACCAGCTGGATGTTCACAGCAGCAGATGCTTGCCTTCTAGTGTTCTTTAAAGACATGTTTTCAGTGTTTCAAAGTGTGTGGTTATCAATAAACAGGTTGAAGTCGTCATGACTACAGGAGCTCTCGTGTTGTGGCTGGGACACAGGAAGACATCCATGTGTCCCTGTGTCCATGTGTAATGTTTGTAGTTAACACTTAAATGTTGAACCAAAATACCAGAAATCTAGATCCTTGTGTGTAGATACTTTTTATTTTAACAAAAAACTTTTTTAAAAACTTTTTTTTACTATTTTA
>JAOPJK010000108.1:14132410-14143070 GCA_027123565.1 Phycis chesteri
ACACACACCCACACACACACACACACACATACACACCCACACACACACCCACGCACTCACTCACACACACACACACACACACACACACACACACACACACACACACACACACACACACACAAACACACTTGCACTGCATGGCAAGACTCACTTATGTTGTGTTCATAGCATTTCAGTTATCTTGATTCACTAGCATTTACACTCAGGCCTCAAAGGTCACATGTTCCCTCTGGCTTCGCAGTCTGCTTAGCGGTTAAGAGCTCCTGTTGTGCTAAACACTACCATAAAGGTCACATCAGATTGAGAAAAAGTGTACGCTATAATGCAAACCAATATAACACACACGGATGCCGGGCGTACTGTATTCTTGGTTTATTTATTTCCTTTAAACGTGTTTATATATAAATACAGATGCATTTTAGTGGACATTTTTATCCAAGCTAGCTACCTCCGCGGTACGGCGAGTGTGTAAACGCTCTGAGCTTCAGATGCTCGAGCCATGGGGGTGTTAGCACCGGCTCCCGGCTCCACAGGTCCACTCTGTCTGCTGTGTTACAGATAAAACACTAACCGTGATGCCGTCCACACGACAGGTCCTTCCACGGTGCAAAATTAACACTTGCCAGCAGCAAATAGATTTGACCACTGGCGAAAATGTCAGGGTTACATTATTAAAAATGAAAGTAGCTCTGCCAGTGGATTTCTCCAGTCTGGCCGGGTCAGACCTCAGACCTTTGTGATCCTCCCGTAGGTACCTGGGGAAGGAGGGCTGGGCTCCGGCGTCCTACCTGAAGAAGGTGAAGGAGGACTTCTCCTCGCCGCGCAAGAAGACGCTGACCGGCCCGGTGGAGATCATCGGCAACATCATGGAGATCAGCAACCTGCTGCAGAAGAAGTCCGTCAGCGAGAAGGACATCCAGACGGACGAGGAGGGCGGCGGCGGCGGGGGGGTCGGGGCCACGCCCGACCGCCACTTCTCCAAGAGCGAGATCAGCCTGCCCATGCCGTGCAGCGGGGGGGAGCTCAACGCGGAGACGGGCCGGCGCCTGAGCTCCGGTTCGGGCTACGGCTCCAACAGCCCGTGCCTGGGCCTGCTGATGGGGGCCAGCGCCTCCCTGAACGACGGCAAGACCCGGGCGGAGCCGGGCTCGCCGGCCGTGGCCCGGGTGGCGCCCCGCCGCGTGGAGATCGGTGAGCGAGTGGCGCCGGCCCAGGGGCGGTGTGTTTGTTGGAACTTCTTCTTGAGATTGTTTCTGGGAGTCGATAAGAGTCCGCGGCTCAGGGTGTGAAGTCAGATGCTGACCCGTTGTTGTCGTTTTGCTCTCCTGTAGGCTTTGACGCCATAGGTAAGCCGTGGGGTGAAGGGTGCAGTGGTTTTGGTGAAATAACAGGATGGGTCGATATGTATTTTTTGGGGGTGTCTCACTTCCCCACCATGTTTATTAATTTTACTAATGGTTTGTGCATTGGATTCTCATTTGTGTTTTGCTAAAACCTGTAATGAATGAAACTCATGGCATGGGTTTTGTTTATGTTAATGACTTTCCTTTAGCTAACTGTTTGTGTTATCCATGCACGTCAGAAGGCTACATGACCATGTTACTTACGTGAAATGGTCACGTGTGTTAACGTGATTTCATGTCTGTCCTCAGGTTCTCCAAATCTCAGACAGAAGCCGCCTCCAAGGAGAGACACTAATCTGGTGAGACATTCGTTCATTAGAATAATGCAGTAGCCAGCCTGAAGCCAGCTTGCTGTGATTAGTCACTTATTTAAACATGGATGATTCCTGTTAGATACTATCATGTACACATAAATAACCTTTATACGTTTTGTAATACATATACAGTATATATATATATATATCACTGGATATTCCTGGTTGCCTCAAATGGCTTCAAAGCTTATAATAATATACAAATGTTTAGTTGTACATCTTAAGTACTGAATGACTAATATCGTGTTAAAAATAAGTAAAATACACAAGATAATACAAATATTATGTAATACTCTCTCTCTCTCTCTCTCTCTCTCTCTCTCTCTCTCATCCTCTCTAATATGGCTTAAATTCCCTCATCCCCTGCTGTTTCAGGGGTTCCAGTTACCCAAGCCACCAGAGCCCCCTGCTGTGGAAGCAGAGTACTACACCATAGCGGAGTTCCAGTCCTCCATCTCCGACGGCATCAGTTTCCGTGGAGGACAAAAGGCTGATGTAAGAGGCGGTGTCCACATGTGTCGCCATCACCTACATGATGCATTCTGGGCTCACGCACTACGCATGTCTGCATGTCTACTTTGCAGTCCTTGGTTAAAACAGAGACGCTGAGGCAATACAAAGACCTCGAGATTTCTGTCTGATCCTAATGATTTAGAAAGCATTCATTTGACTTTGAGCAATGAAACGAATAGAGATGAAAGGAAGGAGTTTCTTTTTATCTGGCTACAATTATTATCGAAAATTGGTCCTTGGTCCTTTTATTACAAAAATTAACTCATTACACTGATGATAATGTATTTCTATGCCTGTGTCTGAAGCTTGAAGCGGCCCTATGACCCTGATGTTGTGCAGGTGATAGAGAAGAACTCTGGAGGCTGGTGGTACGTCCAGATCGGAGAGATGGAGGGTTGGGCCCCCTGCTCCTACATCGACAAGAGGAAGAAGCCCAACCTGAACCGGCGAACCAGCACGCTCACCCGTCCCAAAGTCCCGCCCCCCGCTCCCCCGGTCAAAAAGGCCGACCCGGACGAGGCGCCCTCCTCCGGGAGCCCCCCCTCCTCCTCCGGGGCCCCCGCGGTCAAAGCCTCGGAGCCCCCCGCCCGGCCCGTCTACGAAGAACCCGAGTACGACGTCCCCGCCGTCGGCTGCGAGGGCGAGCCGGACGCGGACCCCCTGAAGGACGAGCGCCCCCCGGAGGTGAAGCGGAGCAGCGCGCCGGCCAGCAAGTACCGCGGCTCGCCGCCCAGCTCCAGAGCGGCCCCGCCCACCTGCAAGGCGTCGCCGGCGTTCAGCCGCCGCAGGGCCTCCGTCAGGTCCTCCGAGGAGGCGGCGGCGGCCAAGGAGGAGTGCGTCTACGAGAACGACGGCTTCCGCCGCGGCGGTGCCGACGAGGCCCCGCCGCCCAAGAGCTCCGGCGGCGGCGGCAGTTCTCCCAGGAGCTACCACTCGTCCACCGTCCCCCGCAAGCCCTCCGGCTGCTCGCCGCTGGCGGGGAGGACCGTGAAGACGGTGACGCCCGAGCTCAGCCGACGGAGCCAGACCCTGGGCCGGCACATGGACCACAGCCCCAGGTCCTCCTCGGACGAGTCGGCCAGAGGCCTGACGAAGGCCGTGGGTTTCAGCCGCGACGTGGAGCACCGGATCGGCCAGAGCCCGTCCACCAAGCCCAAGCCGTCGGTCAGACCCAAACCGCTGCTGGCCAAGTCGGAGCCCCAGGGTCCCGACAGGATGGACATCGGCTCGCTGAGGCGACAGCTGAGGCCCGCGGGCCAGATGAGGCACAGCCTCAAGCCCTCCCGCGGGGAGGACTCGGAGACGGCCTCTGTGGTGTCCTCGGAGGACTCGCTGTGCTCCCGCAGCACCTCCGACCTCTCGTCCGTCTACTCCAAGGGCAGCCACGGGGACTCGGACCTGGAGGGCCCCAGTCTGTACCGGTCCCTGGACGCCTACAAGAAGGTCCAGGACTCTGAGATCAGCTTCCCCTCGGGGGTGGAGCTGGAGGTCATCGAGAAGCAGGAGAGCGGGTGGTGGTACGTGCGCCGGGGCGCCGAGGAAGGCTGGGCTCCCTCCTACTTCCTGGAGCCCGTGCGCCACGCGGTGGACCTGGGCAGGAAGGAGCCGGACGGCCACCGGAGCGGCGGGAGCAAGTCCAACAGCCTGGAGAAGAACGAGCAGCGGGTCCAGGCCCTCAACAACATCAACCTCCAGGGCATGAACCAGCAGCACCAGGTCCTGCGGAGGAGCAGCCCCCCCATCCCCTCCAAGCCCCCCGGGGGCTTCACCAAGCCGTCGGGGCTGGTCAACGGCGGCGTGCGCATGAGGAACGGCGTGCGGCAGGTGGCCGTGCGGCCCCAGTCCGTGTTCGTGACCGGGGCCTCGCAGCCCGGCAAGGACCCCCACTACACCACGGGCTCCCTGAGGCGCAACGAGTCGCTGGGCCGGAGCGACCACTACCGCTCCGGGTCGGCCACGCTCGGCGTGCGCCGGAACGCCTCGTTCAGCACCGTGCGGCCGCACGTGGTGGTGGAGAGCCAGACGCGGCCCGACGAGCGCCCCGGCCCGGGCTCCGCGGGCGCCGGGTTCGGCGCGAGCGCCGCCGCGCAGGAGGCCTTGAGCCGGGCGGCGGCGGCGGGCCAACGCAACGGCGTCCCCGTGTCGGCCGTGCGGCCCAAGCCCATCGACAAGAGCCAGCTGATCCACAACAACCTGGGCAGGGACCTCTACGTCTCCATCGCGGACTACGGGGGCGACGACGAGACCATGGGCTTCTCTGAGGGCACCTGCCTGGAGGTCCTGGAGAGGAACCCCAACGGGTGGTGGTACTGCCAGGCGCAGGACGGACACGGGCCCCGCAAGGGCTGGGTCCCCTCCAACTACTTGGAGCGCAAAAAATGAGATGAGTCCCCCGCGCCCCACGACCCAAACCCCACCCCGGGAAGGGGTCTCCAGCAACCCCACCCCCAACCCTCGCCCCCAACCCGTCCCACCAACAGGGTGGTGCCCCCAAACAAATTGGTGGCATCATTCTTAAAGAATGTTACCCGACAAAATCCCATAAGCAATATACCCCGACTATGAACATTTTAAGAAGACAAAAAAAAATAAAAGATGATGTTTAATCTCTTAGGGAGAGACCCTTTTAGTGCTGGTTTACTGAAATCTACACACGGAAGTCTAGATTAAAGGATTTGGAGGCGGAAGAGAAATTAGCATTTATGAATGGACACAAAATCACAAAGACGTGGTCTTTAAAATGCTGAATGGTGTAATTGGGAACGACATCCTCTGAAAGGGGTTGACATGGAATGACGCTGAATCAAGTGGAGTATGGCTTCGTCTTTGTCCGTGCCCACCTGTGACTGATGCCAAATTAGTGCCTTTGGTGTGTGATCATCTGAATGAAGGTCCTGAGAGGTCAGCAGACACGGAGAGTGAACCAAACCTCTCTGTGTGTAAGAGTGCTACATGGCCTCTGGCAGCACGCGCACCACCAAATGTGTTTGTAGTTTCTCGCCAACTCAGAAGTTCCATTTTAGGAGCGCTAGTTGAGAAACGCGGCCAATCAATGTCACGGCTGGATTTCAATAGGTATGATTGATGCAATAGGCGGGCAAAGAGAGGAAAATTACTTCCACTGCTCGTGTGAAGTTGTTCTTTATTCACAGTCCCAGACAAAATATAAAAATCAACTTGTTGAGCTTTTTGTGTTGCTTTTTTTTGCCTTCATCGTTCATTGTACTATTGATTTTTGTTTTTGTGTGTGTGTGGGTGGGGGGGGTTCCCTCGCTTAGAGAATTATTTCTGCATTTCTTGTGACATCCGTATTCCACCCGACAGCCTATTGGAACTAAAAACATGGTAGTAACTGTACAGTTAATTGGCGCGTAATTAATTGTGAGTCCACCGGTGAGATCATTCTTACAATTATCTTTAGCTGGTACATGCAGATCCTCAAATATGTAGTGTTCTTTACCGGATGTTTCCTAACAGAACCTCCAGCTGGCTGCAGCCCTGGACACAGCCAATTAGTTTACAAAGGGTTTAGAGTCACTGTAGTTATTTTATGCTGTTTTTTCACAAAATAATACATTTGTATATATTGTTGTTAATCCCAGGGATGTGTTCGACTAGCCTCATGCCTAAAATGTGATTTTAATGTGATATTCCACCAAAGTGGGATATGAATTCAACAGCTAGTTTTGTAGCTTTATATTAGGTTAGGCAAAGAACAGTTTTAAAGCCAGCTATGAATATAATACCTAAAAACGAGGTGTGAGAGCTAACTGAAACATAAGGAATAGATCTCATAAGCTATATATAATATCTAGAAGCACTTGAACTAACCAAATTTCATAGCATGGAACCAATCAAAGATTGATATTAGTGATGCAGTATTGATCTAAACATACGTGTCAACAAAATTAAATTGTCCATTCAAACTATTTGTTGATATTTTGTTTTGATATGTGACAACACGTGTTGACCAGACCCACACAACACCGTCACAATGATTGCCCTTCAAAACAAAAGTACGACAACTTCCAAGTTCAAGGCTTCAAATGGCTGATGTTCAAGATTGTTGAAATATATTTTCTGAAGAACGGTGGTGTTGGCTCAGCATTGAGGGCTGAATACTGTTCCTTCATTTACATTTTATTTCTGCTGGACAGTGTTATAGTATTAAAAAAAAGTACATTATCTGCTAGATCGTTAACTATTTAGCAAACTATATTTGTTTTGTTTGTGTTTTATTGTTACCATGTGATTACACATAACGGACAATAACGGGGAATCAGTGGTTCTGTTTTGTGAATTAGTGCACTTTAATTGGTTAAACTTTTATTGTGCACTAATGTAAAGGAGCAGCAAACACTCAGCATGTTATTTATTGATCAGATTTTACAAGAGAACGAGTGTTCTCTTCCTTTATTTACCTTAACTCAGTCACGACTCCTTAAGTACCTTCTAGTCAAAGAATAAAAGCTCTAGTCAAAGAAAAGTTAGTTGGAATCAGAGTTTATGAAATTTTACCATCTATTGGTACATCAAAATAATTGCAAAGTACTGAATGTTTTTCACATTATCCCATACAATGCATTCTACCTCAGTGCAATAATCAGAGCACTGCTGGTCAGTGAATGTTCCCACAGACTGTACATAAATTGACATTTTATTTAGTTTACATTTGTTTTATATAGATGCCTATTAATTTTATTGCTAACAGTTTCGTAGCAAGTTTAATACAACAGTAATTTATTTTTTTTGATACATTTCTAAATATTTTTTATTTTTCAATTGCTGTGTGCTGCGACTTGAGCAAATCATGGACACTTCTTTCATCCTTATTGTGCTTTACATAATGCCAGATTAAAAGTATAAATGCGTGCGTTTCTGTGGTTCCACATCAAATCACTGCTTGACGACCTTCCTCTACAAACATGACATTACACGAAATAACTGGATTTTTGTTTTTTTATTGAGTTCATCAGAAAATCTAGTCAAACTGGTGCAAATGACAATAACGAATAACGAATGAGCGATAACAACACAATGTGAACTCAATTGACTTGACGTGTAATGGACCCAAAAAAAAAAAGGAAGATCATGGAAAGTGAATTTGATCCAAAGTGTCTTGAGACAGGGAACCACAGAGCCTCCTCAGACGAAGGCATTATGTAAATGTGTGGAATCACTTCGCCGCAGCGCATCATTACCGCATCGCGCTTTAAGACCGATGAGCGTTTCCTTGCTTCTTGGCTGCTGAAACTACAAGGGAACTGCGACGTCTCCAGCTCTGTCATACATGTCCGCTAGCGTCCGTCGTCCATTGTTTGGTTTGTTTTTCCTATTACTGTCCTGATTTTTGCCCATTATGATGTAGGCTATTCATGTTATCATTTCTAATTGTAAACCGTGAGAAAATGTGCAATAGGAAAAAGGGCAACATGCTTGAAAGTCAATGGAAAACAGAACAAAAAAAAAAAACATCTCAGTCTTGTCATAGTTATTTTGGGGGGGATAAGAATTCAAACTGCCAGTCACAGACCAGGTCATGTCGAAGTGTTGTGATGAGTATTTTTCGTTCAATAGACCCTCTACTACCCCACCACTTGGTTTGAAAACAAACAACAAACGGGCAAAGACAGTGCATCTGGAAATAAAGTCACTGTGTGTACTGCCCTCTTCATCTTCCTCATCCGAGAAGTTTTTTTTTTCTCTTAAAGTACCCCCCCCCCCCGCCACATTTCATTCCATCCAACTGACTGGCCATAGATTTGTAAACAATGTTGACGTTTGCATCTGGACCTGAGTCTCAGGAGCAGGAGATGTCAACGCAGATATCATCATCATCATCATCGTCATCATCCTCCTCCTCCTCCGTGGGACGCTCCCGGTGTGTCAACCGCGCCGGGATGGGATGTTGAACACAGTCACTGTCTCCGTCTTCTGCTTTATTTTTGTTTGTTTGTTTTTGTACATTTTCTGTACCCTGGAGTATGTCCTCCCTGCTCATGCCTTCCTTGACATTTTCCACCACTGTATTTGTTTTTCTTTTCGTGTAGCCTCACAGCTCCCTAAGCTGTCGAGACGAGCGAAGTGACATTTGGTCGCTTTTATTCCGAGGTCACCGGGGAGGAGCGGTGGCCCGGCAGCGGCTCTCTCTCTCTCTCTCTCCTCTCTGGTTCCCCAAGCAGAGACGGAATGAATGCAACGTGCAGTCCGAACCCGAGGCAGCCCGAGGTCTGTGCCTGCCCCGCACCACAGACACACAAACTTTACTTTGTCTTACACAAATCCCCCCAAAACACAGCCTCCGTCGCTGTGGATGAGTCGAGGCGAAGTTGTACCCAGCACTCCTACTCGACTGTTTCCGAATCGTTTCTTCGGCTTATCTCGACACATCGAAACATACGACATCTACGGGTTATTTGTCCACTTCAGAACACTATCCCACATTCAGTGATCCGCTCAGAATGCCTTGCTCAACTCAAGCCTGTGCGTATGTATGTAGCCAAACACGCCGCCATGACATTCAGGACGTTTCACTCGCGTTCTTCACCCACTCTGGGTCGCTTCGATGGTGGCTGTAGTACCCCAATGTGGCCGCCAGGGTGTACTGGTGTTCTCCAAGCCCAATCTTCTCTTCCATTGCTCCCCAATCCCCTGTTGATAATGACTCTCATTTCTCGACACAGCCATACCAAAACGAACTGTGTGTTTCCTGGAGCAGGCCTAGGCTCAGTTGAATACAGCCGAGGGAGTAATACACACTGTGTCACACAGAGTGTGCCGATTGTTAGTGTGTGTGTGTGTGTGTGTGCATGGCAGCGGAAGGTCTGTTTAGTCCGAGGTTGGATGCAGGTGAGGTCGGGGGGAACGGGATGTTGTGGTCACAGACAGATGGGTGTTAAAGGTGGACTGTTGACCGGAGTAGAGAGGCGTCTGGCGGAGGGTTTCAGGGGACAAACGTGAGAGGAAGATGAAACGAGCTTTGCATTTTCAGATTTCGGAGCTGAATTCTGAGCAAAAACAGGTGTGAGCAATCGACTTACGCAAAACACCCTTTTTTAATTGCGGTACACTTTTAATTCCCAAATTGTAGCAACGGGGCTTACAGCTGGCAGTCATTGGAGGATTAATTTAAATGAAGGGGTCACAACCAGAGGCAGATGGATTCTCTCTCTCTCTCTCTCCTGTGTTAATTACAGTAGACAGAGACATGCTAACCTTGTGTCTGCCTTTAGTTCTCTTTATAATCAATGGGATGCTTTTTTTTGGTCTGGAGGCAGGATAGCAGGGCTGAATAAGGACATGTTTGCGTTGCCATTAAGACAATGATATATCTTGTGTTTTTATCTTACGTGATTTCAGTTCAGCTATTGTAAATCAAAATACAGCTATAGTCTTCGGGTGGGGGTATAGGAATTGCTTCACAATGTAGGTTTACACTGACTAATAAAAAATAGCGATGCAGTAATGGGAAGTGTTATAAGATGGATAGCAAGCTGGTAGGCTAAAGAAGGACATGAGGAAAGTGGTCGGTCAGAGGAGGTGATTTTGTTGATTTGTGTAGGTCTTTTTTTTGTGTGTGTGTTGCTTCGTTTTGTAACATGTTATGATAATCAATGTATCAGTAGATGATTGTCTCTATACGCAAGAAGGTGGAGACAGGAGGGTGCAGACAGGTCAGGTAGACTAGACGGGGCGCTGCTCGGCAATGGCGTGTTCAAACCAAGGGAGCCACGGGAAACATGTTCAGTTCAGTTAAACGTAAGGAGAGAGAGAGAAAAAAATAAATAAAAATCATCAATCCGTTGACTGTGTCGAGAAACGAAAGCTCCCCGTGTCTCACGCTGACGTCTGGGCTGTCACGCTGACGAAGCCCCGTGTTTTAGGCTTTTTCTTTCGACACGCTTTCTAATTATCCCAACTGTGTGTCTTAATTATCCCCCCTCCCTAAGCCTGTCAGATGATGCTGTAGCTTTTTAATCACAGCCACCGCTGCGGGCGCACGCCGTCTCGCGAATGAAATCGCTGGTGTGTTTTATTTTTTTTGTAATGCGCTTTGCCACTTGTGCTCGTTTGGGACGCGACCCGTCCAAACCCGCTGTGATGCTTCGAGTGTGCGTGTGCGTTCTGCGTGCGTGTGCGCTCTGCGCGCGTGCGCGTGAGAGACCGTGCGTGAGCGTGCGCGTGGACGGTTAGAGTGATTAAGAAGCGGGAAGTGTTCCGCCCCTGAAAACATGATCCTTTTCACTACCATAACTCTTCAAAGTGGTGTGCCAAACTTCTGTCAGTGTGGGGCCTAATGCGTTGCGTTTCCTCTTGGAGTCTGGAGACACCAAACACCTTTGTTAGGAACGCGCGGGGGGGGGGGGGGGGGGGGGGGGGGGCGGGGGCCGCCGCGCCCCCCCCCCCCCCCCCCCCCCCACCCACCCACCC
>JAOPJK010000108.1:14210335-14220562 GCA_027123565.1 Phycis chesteri
AACTGCTAAGGGGGGCAACATGCAACAATCTTACATAATGCTGCCTGAAGCCTTCACCTTACAGGTGTGTGTGTGTGCGTGTGTGTGTGTGTGTGTGGGTGCGTGCGTGCGTGCGTGCGTGCGTGTGCGTGCGTGTGTCTTCGCCTGTTTCCCTTCCAGAACTTGATCAAGGTCAGCGATGCCACGGGGAAGCAGCAGAACCTCCTGAGGCTCCAGGAGCAGGTGAAGAAGAATCTGGACCAGGAGGTCCACAACTACAGTGAGGAAGCCCAGAAACAGCGCAAGATCATCCACCAGCTTGAGAAAGACTGCAATCGTTACATCAACGACACCAGTAGTCTCAAACACAAGGTGGGCTGGTTCTCAGGGCCTGGGGGCCTGGAGTTGATTGATTGATAGTTGATAAATCTGGAGTTGATTGTTCTCAACTTGATTTATTGGTAGTCAGTAAATGTTGAGTTGATTGGTCTGGCGTTGAATGGTCTGGGGCTGATTGGCCAGGAGTTGACTGGTTGGATTGAATTGATTGGTTGATTGGTTGGTTTGATTGGTTAATTGGTTTGTATCATGGATGGTCCAGGCCAGCTGAAGCTCAGAAGGTAAGGCTGGTCACCTGCAACTGAAGGGCTTACTCTTTTTATTCTCGGCTCCACCCGGCTGAGGAAAATGTGCCTGAGTGAGACATTACATTATAAACTATATACATATATCTGATATTAAGCACTAATTACTTGCAGCAGTTATGAATTAATTGTTGTGTCAACTCACTTAGCTAGAAACTCTAGTTTTTGCTCCCAGGAATCACGGAGCAAGCTGTTTCCATCGTTAGTTGGCGCATTACTGAATCCATATGAGACCATTCAAGTCATTCAAATGCACGTCATAATGCATTAATGCATACATGTTTTAGAGATGAATTTTCCTCTGATCGGGATAAGAATTGTTTGTATTCATTTACATGTTGCGGTTCTTGTACTGAACCATCTCCGATCCAAGAGATTGTTTACATTATTTGCAGGTCTGATATACTTTTTCATTAACCTAAGCCTACGTTCCAGGCAGTAATCCTTTCTTTGAGGAATACTACGCAGGAATATTTGATGTAATTTATTCAACATGACGTGAATACACAAACACATTACCGCACACGCACGCACACACAAACACACACACGTCCCTGAACACAGATTACATTAGAAGTCAATGGACTACGCAGCATAAGGGCTGGTGACACGCTCCATGCATATCAAGATGTACAGCGTGCAATCAACCCTGTGAGCAGGTGTTGTCAATGAGCCACAGAGAATTAAAGGGGAGGCAACTGGATGTAAAGACGACAATCCATCACTTGTGACTTGTAGCGGCGTGGCCACGCGTTAGTTTGTTTGTAACCAGACCCTTTTGTCCACAGATTGAAACGCTCGTACCACAGATAGCGGGATCCGTTTAGACTCCCAGAAACGCACAGTGATGTGAAACGCGGGAACAAGCCGAGCTGGTGTATGGCTACCGCGCAGAGCCGTCCTGTGCTGACCCTACGTTAAAGCATCAAAGCCTCTAAACCCAATTAGAAGACTTCATGTGGCTTGAGTCTCAACAACAACCAAATCACCAGGTCCGCAACAGTGTGTGTGTGTGTGTGTATGCACGCACACACACAATATTCCAATAGTCCACAATAGTTGCTTCTACATAAATAACAAGAGCGCAACTACTATTTTTGCACCTTATTTATCCGTGTGTTCCATGGCGCCATTGTGCTCAACTTTACAGAGGAATGTCAGCCAGAAAACAGCAGCGATTGACTTTATTTTTTTAAGCTAGCCCTGCACTGTATAGCTCCCGAATGTACCTTTAAAGGCAATACAAAAGGCGCGCAAAGAGGCGCCTATTTTTATCCAAGTGTAATGTAGTCATCCTCCGTTCGGCAGTCGACTCCGTCTCCTTTGTAAGGAATTCCATTTCACGGCTGTAAGTTCACCAGGTGTGTCATCAAAAGAGGACGCTCCGCTCGGCTTCCCGGAAAAAACTTTTACTTTGATATTATGTCATCGAGCGTCTTGTTTCTCCGTGTTGTTTCCTCTCTGTGTGAGTCACTGCGCATCGCGGTGCCAGCGTTCCCTCTGCTTTTGTTTTTGAGATATCGCCTTTTTGGATTTCAAAGGAGTATATACTGTTTGTTGTTTCGGCCGTGAACTTTTAAACTATAATTGCGGCGTTGGCCATTAACGCACAGCGCCTCGCCGGGCATAGGGGAGAGGGGGCACGTTTCAGACTGCCTCATGGAGCGCGACTCGACCTGCCACGGTACTGAATCCTGTCGCACGGCGCCACTGAGTGCCACGTTGTGTTTCAAGGGTTCCACTCGGCGGAATCAGTAAAGCAAATTCCATATTCATGAACGTTTTTCCCCTTCCCCTATTAAAATCCGCACTGGGTGCACAAAACGGGGGCTCAATAAATCAATCTGGAGGTGTGTCTACAGACAGCAACTCAGCTAAAACAGTAGCATTTCAGTTTAGCATAGCTGGGCAAGCTTTTTTTTTTTTTAATTGTGCATATGTTTTGCAACTGGTCACCCTCCAAAACCTTCATTATTTTCTCTTCACATATTGATGACAACCTGTTGCCTGGTTACTTAAGCAATAAGATTGATTGGTTAACCAATTCAAGATTTTCCGACGCTGTTTCCATTGTTTTCATCCAAATGTAATTTGTAGGTTCAATTCATGATTTATTGTCCCATTCATCCTGAGTGTCATTTCTCATCTCTGTGTCAGAACCTTTTTGTGGGACAGGACAGCTGAGCCGTCTCATCGTGGGGGAATCTGTTCCTGGAGTGTATATTTTGTTTCTTTAAGGGCTAGGTTAAGGGTTTAGGCTTGCTGCTCACCCACTGTTTACCAGCCAGGACAGGGTCTGACTCACCCACTCAGGATGCAGCTTCCAACAGACACAGTGGGTAGTGTGTCACCGTTGGAGATAATCACCCTTGGAATCCTCTCGGAGTCTAATGCACACAGGCTGCATGGGGGCTCCGCAGTCGTCTGACAGTTATGATTGCTCCACTCGCTAATAGTCTATATCTTGATGACACAAGTTTTCAGAAGAAGTTTGGCTGTAAAGTCTGTATGTTGTTCTTCAACAACATACAGACTTTTGCTCTCAGAGAGATGGGATTAGTGAAGCAAAGGCTCAGTGACCTACAGTGCAGCCCAGAGGAAATATAATCGGCATTCATCTTATCACACGTCTGTAGATCAATTGGAAAGAAAAGACAAGTTTGCGCTGTATTGATCTAAAGGGGTCTTTTGCTGTTAATAGTCTTTAAGATATGCGTTAGATATCTCCAGCAGCACATGGAGACATTGAGAAATCAACATGTTTTTTTTCTGTACACAGACATTAGATAAACCCCCTCTCTTCATTGCATTGATTGGGGACGTTTCATCTCATTTTCAAATAAGTCATTAAGTAAGCCGCTATTGCTGGCCTGTGTACTAAACCCCCCCCCGACACCATCCATGCCGTGTTCACCTACACAGGTGCAGCAGCAATCGGACGACATCAAAGTCAAGGAGACGGAGATCTTTGAGTACAAGAAGAAGACCAGCGAGGCGGAAGAGAAGCTCAAGGGGCTTCACAACCTCTACGAGGCTGTGATGTCCGAGAGGAACCTCTACAGCAAGAATCTCATCGAGGCCCAGGTAGGAGCCGTACAATGCTGCCTCAGCTCTCTGCTTTAATGGCTACTGTAACACTTCCATCCAGTAGGTTAGTCAGCCAGTATGGTGTGTGTGTGTGTGTGTGTGTGTGTGTGCGTGTGTGTGTCTGTGTGTGTGTGTGCGTGTGTGAGAGTCTGTTAAATCATTTAGTCGGTTGCTCGATCACTTGGCTGACTGATTGATTGATTGAGCTTTCTCTCTGTCTCTCTCTTTCTCTCTCATGTCTGTCTCTCTTTCTCCCACAAGCAATCTAATTGGGCATGTTGCGTGGTGTGCACAAGGTGGACTTGCTTTCAAGCCCTAGAAAACAAAGAGGCCATTTTGTAGCCGGTCGTTTATAACGTGCAAGCGAGCTCATTAAACTCTGCGCCTGATGTGTGTTTGTTTGTTTGAGATAATTCCATTTGATCCCCATTAAAAGGATGTTTAACTCCAAACTGTGTCTGCCAACCCGATGACGGTCGACGTTATTAATGTGCAGCGCCATCCAGTTACAGCACAAAGAAAAAAAAAAACCAAAAGTGACTGTCGACGGGTTTATGTCACAAAATATCACATCACAGGCAGGGCTTCAATCCAGTTTATATCAAAGAGCCCTGTTTTTTTCCAGAGTCTGCTTTGTTTCATCTTGCTGTCATCAGCCTATTATGTCCCGTTCTTTGATAGTTTCAAATGAGAGCTGAGACGCCCGAACTTCAGTTTGGCACACACAGTGCAGGCTGCTAAAGGGAACTTGGCCTGGGTTTTTAACCGTCCTCTTTGGACCGTGTGGTTGTCATTACCTGTCCTGACCTGAGAATCATCAGGCCTGCTTCTCTTTCTGTTGCTGCTTTCAGATTTTCAGGTTTTCTTTCTCTCTGTTTTTCATTGTCTATCTCCCCTTCCCTTCTTTGTTTGTCTGTTTCTTTGTTTGTTTCTTTGTTTCTTTGTCATTCTTTCTTGTTATGTTTTCTATCTTTCTCACTGTCTCTCATTCTCTCCATTCTCTCTTTCTCTTTGTTCAGATTCTCCAACTCTTTTCATCCATATCATATAGTGTTTCTATATTATATATTTTCTGCATATATACAGACATTCATTACGTTACATCTGTTCCTTTCGATACCTCCCCCCTGGGTCACTTGCCCCGGCCGCCAGGATGAGATCACGGAGTTGAAGAGGAAGCTGAAGTTCAAGACCATCCAGATCGAGCAGCTGAAGGAGGAGATAGGTGGAAAGGAGGCCGCCGTGGCCAGGGAGCAACAGGACTCCCAGGCTGTCAGGAGGACCAACGAGAGCCTCAAGGTACCGCCAGGACTCCTCACGCGTACCCCTTCAGCGGTGTCCCCCGTGGCTGTCCACCAGCCGTTTTCCACTGCTTGCTTTCGGGCTGGACTTGACTCGCTGCAGACAACGCGTACGCGCGCGGATCACGGCCGCCACGCGTATTCTGTGACCGTTTGGTGCGACGGTCGCGCACGTCGTCGCAAGCGAACGCGACGCGTCCGCAAGATGCAACACTGACAAGAAACTTGAGGGGGCGATCGTGCGAATAAACACGGTGACCTCGAGGTCCGAGTCGGGGAAGTTATTATCAGCAGTCTTAGTCTCTCCTTTGAGGAGAGACTGCCGGACGTAGTCTGCAATTTCCCACACCTGTACATGTGCGTAGCGATAAGTGCATAGCGATAAGCATGCACGTCAGACCAGCTGGCTACAGATGCGCGTCGGTTACGTTTGTTGTTTATTTACGTGAGCACGCGATACACGTGCTTTTGTACGATTTCCGGATCTGATATTACTGTGGTCTTCCCCCCCCCCGAGTGGAGACCTCCACCATCATGTGTTTTGGCCGCGTAATGATGCAGCAAGTCTGCACACGGGACACAGCAGGTCACATACGCTTACGCTTGGTCTGAAGCAAGTCTATCAGCACCCTTGCGTGGGGTGTTGGCGTGGATGGTGGGATTGTTGCCATGCTATGTTGGGTTTTTTTTTCCCCAGCCAAATGTTTGTGTCATGAGAGCCTCACGTTGCTGCTTGACAAGACCTGCTCCTGTCGTCAATGTGGACGGCAAGAAACAGAGATGGATCAGAGCTGAGGGACAGCAGACATTTTAAGTGCCTTTTTCTCTGCTTTGCTCTCATTCCGGAACACTTTGTCGAGATGCTCTTTTACAAAGTGAATCATATGCCTGCCAGGGGTGTATTTGTTTTATTGCAATGTCACTCATGCTTCATTGGTCTTTCATTCGTAAACTACACACTGAAGTGTGTAGTGTAGTGTGCTGGATCAAACGGGCTAACTGGCCGGGGATGCTGGTTTCGCACGCCGGTGCAAAACCAGTTAAGCAGCCAAATTGCATGCAAGGTGTCTGGGTGCATTCCCGGCGGTGTGGCAGAGTTGCCGTTGTGGGGGGATGTCCAGGGTAGAGACCCCAGCAGATGGTTGTAGTGGGGAGCACCGGAAGGCCGAGAGAGAGAGAGAGAGAGAGAGAGAGAGAGAGAGAGAGAGAGAGAGAGAGAGAGAGAGAGAGAGAGAGAGAGAGCTGTTCACAGCTTGCTGAATAAACCTGGGCTGGACAGTGTGTGTATACAGCCAATGGATTAGCATTGTCTGCACAGTATGTGTGCATGAGGTGTGTGTGTGTATGGTATGCATAATTGTGTGTCAAAAGGTCTGTTTGGAGGGATTATCCTTATTACAGTAAATACAACCACATGCACTACCTTGATTTGATGCATGGTAGGGGGATGGTACAGGTGTCTCAGGACAAGGTCTCTCTTCGATAAATGACCCGTTTCCTCGTCATCGATCACGCAGCAGCCGCCGCAGCGTCACGAGTGCGCCGCCCGCTTTTTCTACGGGGAAGAAAGTGAAGCGAGGACATGATCACCGCTGTAACCGACGCTCCGGAGGACTCCATGAGGCGCAGCGTCCTGCTACGTCCGGCCGGGTTACATACATCTCACGTGACGCTCTTGTGACGGCTTGCAGCCCAGATCATCCCCCCCTCGCCCGTTGTGTTGAAGTAGCTGCGTGCGTCACGTGCGTCGGGTTCTTCGAGAACGCCTCCTGGAACGCGCACTAGGAGTGCGTTTTGTTTTTGGTTCCAACTCCCCAGCTGTCAGCGTTGTAGCCACCGGTGCAGGCGTGCAGGCCCGGTTAACATGCCGGTGATGGGTTTGATTGCATTCATTGTTATTAGAATCGGGTCAGATAATGTCTTCGGACTTCGTTTTATATATGGATTTATTTCCCCCGACGTTTCTTCGTGGTTTCCGCAGAGCCGCCGTTTACCGTGACAAACCAAAATCAATCGCCCAAGCGATTCTCACACGTGAAAGACAGGAATTGAGTTTGTGTGCTTCGGCTTACTCAACCAAAACACGCGTCCGTCCCCAGAACTACCGTTTCACGGCTCGATCAATCAGAAGAACAGCACGTGTCCGGTCTGTCACGTTCCCCTTTCTATTTCAAGTCTGAAGCGTTTGCCGTGGTCTGACACATAGGGGGGTCTGTTTCTGGGGACACACAGTGTGCCACACTCTTCCATGACCACCGTTAAACCACCGCCAGCCACACACTCGTTTACAGACGGCACCGTAAACGGCTACAGGAAATGTCAGGCGATGGAAAAAATAAATGTACAAAGTAAACCTTTAAATACATCTCGGTGACGTTCCGTAATGTTTTATAATGATGATTGAATCCGAATTGAATTGCGTTAAATGAAAGATAAATGGAGAGTTTATTTTCACACTGTCGGCGTGTCAGCGGCTATTTAGCCCTAACAAAGTGTGTACAAAAAATGAACAAATGCAAATGCAAGCAATTCATCATTAGCCCTCAAGGCAGGATAGTTAACGCATCACTCTGAATGTTTTTATACACCGTGCCCCAAATATATTCATGGCACAGTTTGTATGTGGTTCATCCCCCCCCCCACCACCACCACACTGACTCACACCCACTCTTAGAAGACCAAGTCATGATGTCATGATTTTTATCAACACGCTCCCTAGAGGGGCTCCAGGCTCCAGGGCTCATTCTGGCCTGAAGCAATAAGGTCAGGGCTCTCGTGGGATTGAGAGTGCGGCTCTTGTGCTTTGCCGCACAATCTCCCCCACAAGCCACCACCACCACCACCACCACCACCACCCTCACCACCACCACCACCACCACCACCACCACCACCACCACCCTGGCCCTCATGATTACTTGAGCGGCTCAGGATCACCTTTTTTTGGCGTGCTGCTTGCCATTCTTTGGGGGGGGGGGTGCGTGGTACATGGTACACTGCCCCCTGCTCTTGCTCATGTCACGCTGAGAGGACCCGCAGTAGCACAGTTACCGCCATCACCTATGGGGTCTCGCTGCAGACACCCCGCCCTCGTCCCTGTTGGCTGTTGATTGGAGAGTCCGGCCCCCCTCGGGCACACCCATGTGGTTCTGGTGCGCTGCCTGCAGAGAGGAAAGTGCTCGGAGTGGGAGGGACGCTACTTAGAGACAGGAAGTGGAGACCATCAAAATCCCAGGGACCCTTTGTCCCTTGCTAGCCATGAGCTAGCCTTTACCTTACCTTTTCACACGAAATATACCCTTTTTAAAAAATCCCATTCTAATGTCTCATATAATGAGTGTGCGGGAAGCATGAAAAGTCAAGACGAGATGAACGTTTCCTGCCAGCCAGGCAGAAAGATGGCCTTAATTTCCTGCGATCACAGTCGGACGTTTGGATGACAAGTTCAAAAGGCATGCTGTGAAGAAAGGAAATAATTCACATTATGGGTGGAGATATTCCGAGGCGCGCAGACACTGAATTACCTTTTGTACGGCACTTTATAATGGCCAATAAAAAAGTGAGTGCGTTGAGTTGGAAAATTATGTTTGAAAAAAGAAATGTACAAAAAAAAAAAAAAAAGATAATGTAAGTACCTCATGAACATAATTCTGTCTTCCCTTGGTTGATAAATGGAGTTTGCCCCCCCCCCTATAAACGCCTCACGGTGAGTTCAGTTGTTCTAAATAATGATAATAATTCTAATGATAATTGAGAGTCTTACAATATACAATCAGCCCCTATTGTCGACGTCCCGGTAATATTGTGACATCATTGTTCTGCACACCGCGGTGACTAAAGAATAGCATCTCACATCTCACCTGTTTGCTTCAATGGGCGCCTTGAGAACTAAAAGGTGAATGCACAGAGAATGAGGCTGTGTGGATTTTGGACACTCCTTGAATGGATAGACAGACAGACAGACAGACAGACAGACAGACAGACAGACGTGTAGCTGGAGGACTTAGTAAGTAGTGGACTTTAGGTATTTAACATTTTCGGAGACCCATTCCCCTCCCAAGCCTCTGTACGCTTTATCTCAGCTATTTTGAAGTTGCCTCGTGCTAATCTGTTCAGCTAACGTTCCTAACGATTTTCCCCGTTGTTCTCGTCTTACGTCTGTTATACCGCCTGTGATACCTCGAAAAAGATTAGCCCAAAGTAGGGATGAGAAGACCTTTTTGTTAATCCTAGTTGTACCTCGATGATCCCAAACTACAACCTCCGCCGGCTCACTCGCCTCCCCCCCCCGAGAGCTGTCTGCTGTGACTGCCACTGTGCTGTTCCAGCTCCGTCTCCAATCTGGGCTTTTTCTGCTGTTTTCCTCACGTTGAACCGGTGCTGAAACCTGACCCTGATAGGAAACCCGAACCCTACTTGCCAACCCATCAAACCTTTCTCTCTGTCGCTCACTGTCGCTGTCTCGCTGTCTCTCTGTCTCTCTGTCTCTCTCGCTCTCTCTAATGACAGACAGACCCAGTTGTCAAAACAACAATGGTTGCACGGGCACCTATTTACATGACGGAAATGTCAAGTGACATTTATTTTCCGTGTATTTCACGATTACAGGCAGTGTTTGTTTCCCCATTACTGAGAGGAACATTTAGTTCTTTGTTTATCGCCTGACGCATGTGAAGTCTGTTCATTTCAGGCGGACACGGCCACGCGCCGGTTCTTCCTGTTTTCTATATAATCAAGACCAGATCTGAAGGTAGTAAACATTGTGCGCGACAAACTGTTCTTGTTATTTATATTTAATTTACTACGTTTATTTGACCCTTTACGTGCACGCCAGCTCCCCTGTTTTGATGGACCATAACGTTTGCAACCGTGACTTTTAGTCCTGGGCGCAATTTTTTTGTTACCCTGGAGCTACATAAATAGTCAATGCAAAAAAACACATTATAGACCCCCCCCCCCTAAAATAAAACAATCCATGGCTTATATTTGGACCTCCCTGCCAATTTGTGAGGTGTCCGGTCGCTGCTCTTGTCAACTTCCCTCGGTCTCTCTTCGCTGTCCTACAATTACCCCCGTTGCACGCCCCCATGACACAAAGTCAATAGTTCTTTCTGCAGACGGTCAATGTTGTCGTTGTTGTTGTTGTGGTATCAAGCGGGGAACGGAGCGAGACTGAAGCGCGCACTGAAGGCCTCATTGGGTCCCGATGATCCCGCGCA
>JAOPJK010000108.1:14375064-14386200 GCA_027123565.1 Phycis chesteri
CCCCCCCCCCCCCCCCCCCCCCCCCCCCCCCCCCCCCCCCCCCCCCCCCCCCCCCCCCCCCCCCCCCCGGGGGGCAGTGTGGGAGCCCCGTTGCATATAATTAAGACTGTGGAATATGACCACTTGACACATGTCTGGGAGGGAAGTGTGCGAGCCTCTACGATGGGGGGGGGGGGCTCAGAGCACCACTGCAGCGGTAAGGGTCTTGTCTGGTTTGTCTCGTGGTGTGTTGTGCTGATAACGGCTGGCCGGCGGCCCAGCGCCGACACCGTCTCTTCTCCTTCTCCCCCTCCTTCTTCTTCTTCCTCTGTGGAGGTCTCAATGAGCGCCTCCTGATGGCAGGGGGGGTGGAGGAGGAGGAGGTGGGGGCGGAAGGAGGTGGGGGTGGAGGAGGATACTCCTGACGGTCAGGATACGTTGCCCTGGCTCTGTTGCGCTTATACCCTGACATAAGCTGTGCACGCCTGCGTTGGGGGGGGGGGCCCACACCTGCACTCACAATCAAGGCTGTTTTTGGAAACGTCTCCATAAGCAACATTATCTCAAAGTGGAAAGCCGTTCGTTCCACTAATTCCATCTCTTCCGTCTCTTCAAGCACAGGACTTCTGAGGAGATACGGACTTGAAGGAGCCACAGAGATCCATTTAGGCTTAATAGATGCATTTGCCTGCATTTTAAAGCGGATGGATTGGGTCCCTGCATGCATATCCATATCCATATCAGCAGTAATGTAGCTCTGTTGAGTACTTTAAGGAGTGTCGTGGAGTGTAAAAGGCTCGGGCTGAACTGGAGGCTGCCCTGTGTTGCTAACCCCACCACTGAGCTGAGAGCTATTCAGCAGAATCCTGACAAAGGGTGCATATGGAGAAGTTTAGTGCATGAGTGTGTGTGTGTGTGTGTGTGTGTGTGTGTGTGTGTATGTGTGTGTGTGTGTGTCACTCTGGGGTGCGAGGGATTGGTGACTTTTTTTTTGTGTTGTTGTTACAATAGATGTATTTTTTAGACGATGTATTTTTTTGTTATTTTGCCTGGCAGCCGTTGTTCTGAGGAGGAACACACTGCGGACGTTCTCCAGCAGCTCTGACAGCTGTTCAGGAAAACATAGCAATGTGTGGACTGGGACCTCTGCGAATGTTTCCCATCTGTGGGCTGTAAAACGCTCCATTGCGTTTTTTTTGGGGAGCTTTTGGAATATGGTGACGCCTTTATTTGATAATGAGGCCTGTGCTAATTGTGCTAAACGGTGGTTTTAAAATGGCTGCTTTGTTTGTGGTGGATGATGCCACTCTGGTTCACGTTGTGAAGGCTGCGTCTCTGGTTTCTACGTCTCGTTTGGTTCTCTATCGCTGGCGAAACACAAACGAAACCAACACTAATTCAGCAAACACATTTGCTGATGATTTGAGAATTAATTTCTGCTTTCTTCTTCGGCTATTTTGTGATAATAAAAACACCTTTCAATAAGGGTACATGAATTAACCAAAATGAACATGAGTTAATGCAGTAATAAGATTACATTATAACAGTTAATAAATAGTTAACTAATGGTCTAGTAATAATTTACTAATAGTGTTCATGTTAACTATGGTATTAATTTATACATTATTTAACCTAACCCTAATCATAAACCCAATGCTATATAATAATCAAAGTCAAAGTGAACTTTATTGTCAATCCTACCATACAATTGTAAGTAATTATACAGAGGATCGACATTGCGTTTCTCCAAATTCCCAAATGTGCAATAATTGTAACAGATAACATATAACATAACAAATAACATAATAGTGCAATAACAAAATAGTGCAAAATATACACCCAATATACACTGATGCTTATATCTGCATTAACTAATGTTAATGATGTGCCCTTTGTCTAAAGTGTTAGTAGTGTGCAAAGTGTTAGCATAGTAGTGATAGTGACATGTAAGGGGACTGTAGATGCACTACACTTCCAAAGCCACATGTTCCCCCTTCATGTTGTTTGTCTGTCGCTCTGGGAATGCTGGTGCTTGTTCACTCACATCCCATAATTCAATTTGCCGTGCCCATTTGCTGTTCCCCTCGTCTCATAAGGCAAACAAACCAAATACCCAAACACACCCAAACAAACCAGAAACAGACCCACAATGGTAAATATAATGAATAAGACCTAAAACATGTTTTTCTGAAGTGTGCTTTTAATCCTCTGTTCCATCAGCCTTGTTCCTAGCCTAGCCTGTTCCTAGCCTAGCCTTGTTCCTAGCCTAGCCTTGTTCCTAGCCTAGCCTGTTCCTAGCCATCTGTCATCGGTGGCTCTACTTTTAGCTCTCTCTCTGTCGTTAGTGTGGAGAGTAGGCCTCAGCCCAGCCCTGTCCTCAGCCCCTCAGCCCAGCCCTGTCCACAGCCCCTCAGCCCAGCCCTGTCCTCAGCCCCTCAGCCCAGCCCTGTCCACAGCCCCTCAGCCCAGCCCTGTCCACAGCCCCTCAGCCCAGCCCTGTCCACAGCCCCTCAGCCCAGCCCTGTCCTCAGCCCCTCAGCCCAGCCCTGTCCTCAGCCCAGCCCTGTCCTCAGCCCCTCAGCCCAGCCCTGTCCTCAGCTCAGCCCTGTCCTCAGCCCAGCCCTGTCCTTAGCCCAGCCTCGTCCTAAGCCCAGCCCTGTCCTCAGCCCAGCCCTGTCCTAAGCCCAGCCCAGCCCCGTCCTGCAGTTCATGCAGACAGGATACATTTTGTCAGTGCTTGTGTTGATGTGGATGTTACACAAAGCGCTTTTTAACTGACAATATTAGGCGCTCGCCTTAGGAACCCCAGAAAACACTCAAGACAAACATAATGATGTTTTCATAATAGATGATTTGAGCAGCATGTATTTGTAAAAGGCAAATGTACACATGCTCGCTGGCACGCACACGCGCATGCACACACACACGCACAGGCACACACACACACGCACACACGGAGTACTCTTTGTTGTGCATACCATCTGATCATAGAATGGTGCTGCATGTTGAGCCTGTTGTTGTGTGTTGGGAACAGATGTTTGTAAGACAAACAAGATATTTAATGAGCACTGATAATCTAATGAGATTTTTGAAATGGTCAAAATGACCACATTTTACACAGTGGCCTTTAGAAATGATAGAAATCCTGCTTCTTAGTGGTCAATCATGAAAGCTGGAGTGCTGAAAAGCTTTTGTTCACCATTCAATTCAATAGCAGTAAATTAATTTCTGTGCTGTGGTTTGTCCACAATATTGTCTTCTTCTGTTGCATACCGGCCGGGTCTAAAAGTGGTTGCTGTTCTCGTCAGGGCTCTGGCCTAACGCTGTTGGTCAGACCGCTCCAACCAATCCTCTATTTCCAGTTTTTAATTGACAAATGGAACAAAATCAATACAGGTAACAAAATGGTGGGTGCAAAAATGCACACCGAACTTGTGTTTTTTAGCGGTTGGTACAAACGTGCAGCCAGTGAAACTACACGGCCCCTGTGCTCCCGGGCACCGGCGGGGGCCCACCTGCTTCTGTAGTGTTAGACAGATTTAGGATGTCGAATAAATGAGGTGTGAGCCATCCCCAACGTACCCGCTCCCCCATCGGCTGGAGGCTCTTGTTCGGTCTTTTTTGAGGGCTTGAAATCCTCTTCTTCCTGCGGGGCAGGACCCTGCAGTCTGCAGCCGGCTGTCTCCTCCCCAGCGCCGGAGTCCTCTTTAAAGAGTAAGGGGGAGGGCTGATTGAAAATGGCGGAGACATATTGGTGTTTTGGCCGGTGTGTTCTCCGGCGCGCCGTGTCTGAACACTTTACCACATGCGCTCCCGGATTCAGCCTTGTGTGCGCGCGGCTCTGATCTGAGGAGAAGTCTTAGCGCCATGCCGAGGAGTGCCGGTGCACGCGAGCAGCAAGCCCAGGAGGGGAGATGGAATAGGGGGTGCAGGATGGGGGTGGAGGGGGGGGGTTATCAAAGTCTTAACCCTTCTACATAAATCAGGACCTGTTAATAATCCAAGACCTCTGCACCCCAATGGTTTGGTGTGTGTGTGTGTGTGTGTAGCAGTGTGTGTGTGTGTGATGGTGTATTACAGTTTTTGCAGCCGCTCTTCGTCCTATTTTTGTATATAAATTTGCTGATGCGTCTTGGAGATGAAGAGTTTCAGTTTGAATTGGAACACTAACACACGCCGTGTTCTGGCAGTGTTTGGCTGAGGGTTCTAGGAGGGTGCGGAGGCCTGCTATCCCCGTGGCAACGGCAACACCAGCTCTGCAGTGTTGATGTCGCTCCGTTGCTGTAATGCGTGATGCTGTACGTTGTACAGCTGCAGCTGACCGCGCTGTTCTCCTCATCGGCCGGCTAGGTAGCCCGTCCTACAGAACTTTGGCGTGGTGGGACCCAGAGTGTGCCCACCAGGGCGCTGCGAGTATGCAAAAGATCAACTAAAAACACAGGCATCTCAGTGGTTCAAGACCTTGGTGTTAATGCGTCTTGCAGCCAGCCACCAGGTTAGATTCCTGCCCGCGGTCCTATGCTTCATATCCCCTCTTCTTTAACCCACCGCCTGGTCTTCACTGTCCTGTCTGCAGAGGCGCTCATGAATAAACAAAATCCAGATGGAAACAGAAGATGCACCACAATAAGACACTGGGTCTGGGCTCCAGGGTGGGCTGCCACTGCTAACTGCTGCAGCGCTGTACCACACGCCCCCCGTCCCAGAGACTCGCTGCCTCCTCTCCTCGCTCTCTCTCTGCCTCCTCTCCTCACTCTCTCTCTGCCTCCTCTCCTCGCTCTCTCTCTGCCTCCTCTCCTCGCTCTCTCACTGCCTCCTCTCCTCGCTCTCTCTCTGCCTCCTCTCCTTGCTCTCTCTCTGTCTCCTCTCCTCGCTCTCTCTCTGTCTCCTCTCCTCGCTCTCTCTCTGTCTCCTCTCCTCGCTCTCTCTCTGTCTTCCGGCACACGCCTGCTTTCAAACATGTTGGTGCTGGGGATCAGCCCGTCAATAGTCATCTGGTACAGACAGGCTTCATCCAGCTCAGAGGTGTGTGTGTGTGTGTGTGTGTGTGTGTGTGTGTGTGTGTGTGTGAGTGTGTGTGTGTGTGTGTGTGTGTACACTTATGTGAAGACTTAAATGTGGGCGGCCGTGCTGATATTCAGTCAATCAGGGCAGCAGGAGGACGGTAGCGACGTCACGTAGCGAGTCATGCTAACTTGGGCTGCGTTGAAGAAATCTCCCACAGTGCACTGCGGCATTTGCATTAGGGCTTTATGTATTGTATTCGATTGCTTGGGGTTTCTGTGTTTTCATAATCCAATGACAGAACAAAGAAGAGAGAAGAACAAATAAGTAATAGCGTTTATATATAGGCGAGTAGAAGAATATGCACAGAAATACAAAATCATTATTTAGGGTTTAATGAGCCCCTTGGGTTATTAAGAACCCAAAGCTGAATCAACATGTATCCTTTTATGTATTTCCATTATGACCAGTAGGCTACTTTTTCTCAAAAGTTGGGATGCTGGCTTTGTTTGAAATCGAGTCCAAATATATTTGTACTAATGGAACAACAAACAGATTAGTAATAGAAAGGCCTAAAATCCTACATATGGGATGAAAATGATGACATGGCACTTTTTCCGGTACACTGAACTCCAGGCTATTTTCTCATTATCTGGCCTGCATTAGCCAAAACAAAAGAAGCTAAATCATATTGAAAGCTGAAGAATACATGGTGTAATTATGGTGCCCATGAATAAGAAAAGCAGAAATGTGAACGTGTACTCGGAGTGCAATCCATAGTGGTTCCAGTGATTCTCTGCACGTCTCTGAAGGGTGTAAACAGATTGGAAAAGTCGGATCCTGACTTCTGTCACCAGGGTCTGCCTCAGCAGACAGGTTAACAAACCACAGATATTAAGCTTCAAATTACACTTTTCTCTGCAGCCGCCAGTGCAATGGCCAGCTGCAGTCTGGCAAAGATTTAGTTTTACCATTGAAATGCCATGCAATAAAGTGTGGAACAAAAGTGAAGAAGCAAATGATGACAATAATTATAATAATTATCCTTATTAATGAAGATTTCATGATCTTTTTTGTGATCGGTTTCTCACAATTTGGATAGGGATACAGGTTTTGGCGATCAATCATTCTGCCATTTTAGAACCACTATATCACCATGGCTCATTACTTCATCTTACCTTTGCACTAGAAATGTGACATAAAGGGCCCCTATTTTACCACCAGGTGTGAGTGTGATAAGCCATTACAAGCCCTTTGGATCCCGGCCCTGCTGCAGAGAGACGTCCCGGGTGGGGAGAGTCCACCCAGATGTCTGCTGCGGAGGTGAGTGCACCAGCCTGGAGGTGGTCTGCAGCACCTCGTCCAGGCTTGTCTGTCCTGCATGGGGTGCCCCCCCCCTCTGGGGGTCCACTGTGTCACCGGGCACATCTTGAAATGGCTTGTAATGGCTAATCACACTCACGCCTGG
The DNA here is from genome assembly GCA_027123565.1 of Phycis chesteri. Classification (NCBI taxonomy): domain Eukaryota; kingdom Metazoa; phylum Chordata; class Actinopteri; order Gadiformes; family Phycidae; genus Phycis; species Phycis chesteri. The sequence goes on from JAOPJK010000108.1 coordinate 14,381,516, forward strand.
TGGTTAAACAGCAGCCCTTTAGACTCCAACAGACGTGAGGGTATTGTTAGCTACGATTACCGGCAAAACCGCGACCGCCTGACCTTGAGAAAGCACTTCAACAGGCGCGTTCGGGGAAGCTCTTCAAGCCGCCAAGCTAACAGGTGGCGTCGCGGTGGATAATTGCCACGGCAACAATCGAGCGAGGACCTGCTTTTTAGCGTCTTTGGTCTCCGACGCTCTGCTGACTGCACGGCGATGAGCTCAGCGAGGAGAACGTCAGGGCTGACCTTTAGCGAGTTCAGGCCCCGCGCGTTCACGTGACCTCCCGCCACGGGAGGAGCCAACCTCGCAAAACGCTACCCGAGTGAGGTCTCAATGCAAAATGCCGGTCAATAATTCATCTGTTTTTAGTATTTCATAACTTTCTAATTATGGAGGAAGATCACATGATCAAAGCCACGTCCACAGTGCCATCTAGTGGAGGAGGAGGGAAAAAAAAGTGTTTAGCCGTGAACATATTGATTCAAATGCACCGGGATTCTCAGAAATTCAAGCCTGAGAAGCTAAAAGCCTTTTTTTTTCCCCCATGAGAACAAATAAGAAATGATACTCACTTACTCTCGCGCACCTGGAAAGCAGTGTCAAAATGCCAGGGAAATCAAATCAGAAGACAAATCATTCAGCATCAATCAGTGTCACACCTTCTCCTCTCCCACTCTCCCGATGTCTCCCTCATAAGGTGAGTGACATATAGATGTGTGCATTTCATTCAAAGGATATCATGGCACGGTTATTAAATTATGAAATAGTGTCCGTCGGACACGCATATAGATTTGAATTCCAGGTAGAAGATAGATGGTTGAGAGAGAGAGAGAGAGAGAGAGAGAGAGAGCAAAAGTGCACACAGTCCTATACACTGTTAGTTGAGCTATAAGGCTACATTCCATGTGTGCTGTTTGATTGTTTGATTACTCAGTCGATATCAAAAGACGGACTGGACGTGCGTGGACATTAGAGCATGCCCCTCCATGAAAACCCCCCTTCCACTGGCACGGCAGTGGTCGCTGCGCTTCGTACAACATCAGCATCACGGTGACAGCGGTTAAGTGGTAAAGTGTTTAGTGTTCGACCCCCTCCCTCTCTCTCTCTCTCTCTCTCTATTTCTCTCTCCCTCTCTCTCTCTCTCAGCCATCTGCAGGGTAATGGCGGCGGTGGCTGCGGGCGTGGCGCGTGGTCGATATCACGATCCCGTGCCAACGACCAGGACGATGACAGAGTCACATCTCCCCCTGTCGAGAGGAAAGCACACTGCGCTGCCAGACCTTCTCTGAGTGCCCCAGTCACAGAGGGGGGGAGATACTGCACACAGACACACAGACAGACACACACGCACACGCACAAACACACACGCACACACACACACACGCACACGCTCGCACACACGCACATGCACACACACACACACAGACGCACACACGCACACGCTCGCACACACGCACACACACACACGCTCGCACACGCACACATGCACACACACACACATGCACACACGCACACACACACACGCACACGCACACGCACACACACATACGCACACACGCACACGTGCACACACACACACACACACTCGCACACACACGCACACATGCACACACACACACACACCGCACCTGCTGTCCTGGCCCTGGAGAGACGAGATCACCACTAAAATAAATGACAATGCTGCTGTGATCTGGGCCTCGCACTCACCTCACTGGTGGCCACAGAGAATCCACAACATTGACTGTTAATGTGTGCAAATGTTATGGAAATGTGCCCAACATTAAACAACCCAATTGACCAAATCAATCTCACTGACATTTTGACTAGCGGTATATTAGCGGTATATTAAGATGCCGGGGCATTAGTCCGTCTGAAGATTGCGATGCTTAAACTGCGTTAAGTTTAAGTGTGACAGTCAGGGGAGTTTTTAAAAGCCGAGAACTGATTTCACAAATCCATTTTATGAATTAATTATTTCATCATTATAACATGTTAGAAACAAATGGCTAAGCACAGGTTAAAAATAGTCACTATTCCGCAGATGAATATCCACTTGTGAGAACGCTGAAAGATCTTTTAATGAGACATCTCACTTGATGGATGCTATTATGAATTCCTCCCTCATCACATAAAGTGATTTTGTTCAAGATGTTTTTCAATGCATTGCCTGAACAGCAATTTATCATCTGACATATTTGTAACGTTAAGCAAGAAAACAAGAATGGCTGCCAAAGAAATAGCAGTTTGCTCTAGGAAGCAAACAAACATGAGTGAAAGCAGTGGACAAGAGAAAAGCACCCAGAAGCACAACGTGGTCCTTCAGAGGTCATCCACAAGAAGATCCTCAGGCCAAAGGTCCACAAGAGAACCGCAGCAGAGCCATGAGATCACCAGATCTCCAGAGGAGGAGATCTACTGGATCTACTGGAATCCACTGGATCTCAGCGAATCCACGGCAGCCAAGGAGAGGAAGGAGAACGTGTGGAGAAGCTGAGTGAGACATGGGCAGCTGCAGTGGGCCTCATCTCCTCCAGACCTGTCTGGAGAACAGGATGAGCAGATGGAAGGGAGTTATGGGGGTCAAGCTGCATTATTACTCAACGCTTAATGATTTCCAGAATAAACTCCCATTTCAAGCCCTCCTCCTCCATAACATATGTGCTTCAAATGACACATCTATTTCAGTTTTATGGATCTCAATCTCAAACAGGGTCTATGGTCAGATACCATATTGATCACCTACACATTCACACTTTCATCTGATTGCTTTTACTTATGCCGTAAACTAGTCTGTTGTAAATTGCTGTCCGTTGTGAGCCAGATCAAATTCCATTTTTTGTCAACATTGTTGATGAACAACAAAGTTTTCTGAATATTTTCCATTTTTATAAAAGTAATACAAGTGAAGAACAGCATTTCCTGTCTAGGGAGAATAAAGACAGGTTTGAAAGGGGCTCTACGAGGTAAAAGGCTATTGCTTGAGTGCAATTTGTTAGAAATGCCACAGCCATCCATCTGCTATTAGTGAGAGAAATGCTCTGTGAAAAATCTTTCTGGTTGACTGCGTGCCTGCCTCTGTAAGAGACAATTTATGCTCATTTCGGACCAATCAGGGCATCTCTTCCCTGATTGGTCTGGGGAATCCATCTCACCTGTCAATCACAGGTGCACGAATGCAACACTTGCCAATGGCGGAACATGTAGGGAGGAGGGGAGCAGAGAGGGAGTTTGGGGGATTTAGTTTAAAAATCTTACTCTCTTCTGCAGTCTAATTCTCAAAAAATACTTACAAATCAGCTTTAAAAAATGACTATAAATAAGTGACGGAATGTGTATGTGTATGTGAAAGAACGAGACATAGAGGCAGTTATTTAAACTACGCTCGCCTGTAGGCTATAGCTAGATCTTGCTTCTCTTGAGTGTTTGTTTTTTCCTTCTTCGTTTCTTTTTGTACAGTGTCCACACAATCATGCATCATGTTTGTGTAATTGCACATTAGAATCATTCCGTTCATGCACTGTCTCAGCTGTCATAACAGGCATGAGTCACGCTGCAGCACGCAGGCAGCGTGCACGCAACACTCGTGCAGTGACTACATATCAGCGTGTGCACGCGAACGCACGCACGCACGCGCGCACGTACACACGCGCGAGCGCAGACCCACGCGCACACACATACAAACACGCGGCACCCGCTCGCGCACACACAAACTGTGATTTTAATCAGCTCGTATAGTGATACACACATTGCTTTTTCAATTTCGGCGACTTGAAAGTCTCCTTTAAGCCATATTTCATTGTCAGCTCCTATTAGCGATGAGGCGCTGCAATGGACCACATGAGATACAAAAAAAACACACAAAAAAAACCCCGAATAAAAAAACCGAAAACAAAATCGACTCATGCTGGTGTGCACACAAAGTCATGCATAGTAATACCTAGAAGCCTGCTACATGCTATAAATACAAAGTAATCAGCGGAATGCAAATGCTGGGCTGTTAGTTGATTCAACGCTTCATTACCATATCAAAGACGGCGATCAATTTAAAATGCCCACTTTATTGTTTGCACGGTTTCACGTGCACCGCGTCGGTACGCCGGCGCATAGAAATAATGTTTGAAATTAACAAATAGAAATAATTAATTTCTTGCCTGTATAATATATACATCGCGTGTCTATACACTCCAGCCAGTAAGGCCCATACGCGTGGACATGAGTGCGTGGTGACAACGCGCCACTGATTCAGTGAATGAGTGTGTAGCGACTGCACTCACGCGCTCCGTAGTGCACAGTAAACCAGCCCCCCCCCCCCCCCACTTTACATAAGAAGGTCAGGGGCAAAAGCAATGCCACTACTGTGGCTTGGCCATGGGGGGGACGGACTTTCTCCCCCTCGGGACTTCCCGTTAATCAAATGCGGCATTTCCACAGCAATTAATAACGGGACATGCAAATAAGGCAGCAGGACGCCAGTGTGCCGTTCCCTTGACAGCTGAGCGCTCAGCCTTTATCTCCTCACCACTCTTTAATGTCTTCAGGGGCAGAGAGCGAGCCAGAGAGATAGAGGGAGGAGGGCAAACGAGAGACAGAGATAGACTGAGGTCAAGGGAGGGAGAGAGGAGCGAGAAGAGAGAGAGAGCGTGAGAGATAAACACATATAT
>JAOPJK010000108.1:14948628-14960441 GCA_027123565.1 Phycis chesteri
CACACTGGGCCTCACACCGGTGCTGTGGAGGGTCACTGGACACACTGGGCCTCACACCGGTGCTGTGGAGGGTCACTGGACACACTGGGCCTCACACCGGTGCTGTGGAGGGTCACTCCACACACTGGGCCTCACACCGGTGCTGTGGAGGGTCACTCGTAACGTGATAATCTGTTTAATATCTTCATATCTTTCAAACTTAAAATAAACGACCCAAAGCACATAAGCTGCTAATGAAAGGTGTGCGTCTTTAACACAGCAACGACACTGAGCTAATCAGCACTTTTGAGTGAACAACATGCAATTTTGTCGCATTCTACAAAGCCTGCATCAACGCGCATCTGTGCGGCACATTCAGCTCGGACGGCGCCCGTGTTGCCTACTGACCGCTGGGACTGAGCTCATGTTGATCTGCTGCGCATGGTTCATCGGGGACAGGGCACGCTGGCCCATGGGGGCTGGGGACATCTGCACGTTGGGAAGAGCCATGGGGTTGAACTGGTTGATTCCTGCAGGGAACAGTCAACCACAATGTTAAGCCAACATTACATAATGCTGCACACAATACTTGGGCAGTGTTGAACATCCCCAAGGCTTGTTTACACAGTAAGACAGGCAGAGTACCTTGGGGGACCTGCATGCCATTCAGCAACTGATTTGGCACGTTGGGAATAGGCACAGGGCCATCTGGAGGTGATAAAGAGAACCACAGGAGACACAATCAGAGGACCCAATGCCTAAACACAGCCTTGCTGCTCCTTCACCCTTTCGGTCACACCAGGCTGCATGGTGCACTACCTTTGGGACTTTCTTCACCGTCACTCACTCACTTTTAGCAGTTTAACTAAATGACTTCTCAAGCTAGCCTCCTGCAAAAGAAAAACAAAAAAGGCCCCTAGCTGGTGGACCAAACATAAGGTAGGTGCAGTGTACTCACTCTGTGGCCTGGGGCCCAGGGCACCGGGCGGAGGGAGGCCGGGCGGAGGGAGGCCGGGCGGCTGTGCCCCCTGTGCATTCATGGGGGCCTGATTGATGATCTGCTTCTGTAGCCGTGAGCGCCTCTTCTCCTCCAGCTCCTTCTGGATTTTATAGATCTTCTCTGCCAAGAAGTGATAATATTCGTCCTTCAGGGAGAGGAGGGAGATGAATCAAAATATATTAATAAAACGATAAAGCCTTTAAGTGTCATGTTTTTTTTTTTATTATCACTGCTTCACAACGGATGCTGGAAGAGTGGGACGCCTTCCCAAAAGTGAAGCCGTCACGGTCTGTCCACGTGGAAGCCTGTTTCTGAAGACCCACCCTGCTGTTGGCCGACTCGTACATGTCCCCCTCCACCTTCCGGGCGTAGGCCACCAGATTCTCCATCCGCCGGTCCTTCAGAGCTGCTGGGTCTGGAGTGGGGAATATGGCTTGTACTCTGCACCCCGGGGGGAACATGACGACCACAGAGGAAGAGACCGACAGGAGAAAGAGATGAGAACTGCAGCAGTGGAATTAACTACAATGCAAAATGCGCATATCCCCGGCGCCAACCTCCTCAGAAACTGGCAGAGACCGCGGCTGATACAACTTACCCATAAGAAACTTGCAGATACAAATTGTTTGTAGTGTTTGAAAGGAGACAATTGATATGTATCTATTGTGCCGACTAAACAGAAGGTCATTTACGTGGCACAATAAGAGATGATTTACACCAGACATCGCTAGCTGTTCCAAGTGTTCATTCCGTGGTGTGTGTGGTAGCAGTGCAGACGACCAGCCATCTCTTCTGCGGGTGGACGTGCTTACAGCTTGTGGACCAGGTGATTGCGTAGGTCCTGCGTGACGTGTTCGTGCCACGTCTTCCTGGTGCCCGTGGCAGACAGCGGGGCGGCCGTGGGCAGGTTGCCCTTGGTGGCCACAGAGGAGCCGTCTGAGAGCAGCTGACTGGAAGGCCAGCACAGGGTCGGTGGGAGAATCATGGGAAAAACAGGCCGATACGCAAGACGTGTCAGGTGCATTTCATTTCTATAGCCTGTTATCAGTTCAGCTCTCAAAGGGCTTCACCACACCACACTAATGGCCCACATTAGACAACACCCTGTAACCCTAATCCCTAAAAGGGCCCCACAAATCCAAACGAAAAAACCTTGAAGAGGGAGCCCACCTTCTCAGGATGGTCCACATTGTGTGCCAGATGTCTGAAACTAATTTGATTGTCCACTGTTGCATATGAAGCAGCTCTATGACTTCATGAATCCTATCAGATTGCAAAACGTAATGCAGAATGAAGGCGTTTTTTGATCATTACAATTAGGCAGTGATAAGGGACTGACTTGTTAGTGTTGAATGTGTTGGGGAGAGACGGGTCAGAGTGTAGGCTGGGCGGTTTGGACGTGGGCCCACCGAGCCCGGTACCTCCGAGGGCCATCTGGTTCCCTTTGATGACAGAGACATAGCATTGCACCATAAGTAGTATTACAATATTAAGAGTAGCATTACACAACGACATTAGATCTCTGCATTTGACCCATCACTTGCTGCAGCACTAGGAGCACTGGGCAGCCTTTTCTTTTTCACTGGTGCCTTGCTCAAGTGCCCCAGCAGGACTACGAACCCAACATGTCTCTACGGTCTTTACGGCGTGGGAGGAAGACGGGGGCACCTGGAGGAACGTGAACAGGGAAGAACTGACACACTCCACACAGAGAGGTGGACTGTCCTGAACCCCGCCAGGGCTCAGAGCCAGGGCAGTGCTGCGTGAGGCAGCATTGCCAACCACTGTGCCACCGGGCCATGAGACGGTTAAAGGGCTATCCATTTGACACCATAAATATATAACTCAATAAACCACTCAAAAGACAGAAGAATAGTATGTGGAATTCATTAAAAAGGGATACTGTGATATCATGAGGATTATTATGGGAAAGGTTTGGGGTAAAGATTCTTTACCAATTGCATTGATGGGTCTCAGCTGCTGTGGTAGTGTTTGCTGGGTCTGTGCGTTGGTCGCTCCGGACGTCTGCCCCGTGCCCGGAGACTGGGTTTGCCCCGGTGCCTGGCTGCTGTAGGGCAGCCCCAAGGCTGCATAGGCCCTCTGCATGGAGCTGGGGTCTATGGGGGTGGAGGTGTTGATGCTGGGGGTGCTGGGCTGGCCTGTACCCACTGAGGACATGGGATTCGGAAGACCTGTGTTGGGAGAGCTCAGCATCGCTGTAGGGGGAGAAGGTGTGGTTCAATACATAACCTTTACATTTGAATGCAAATGGAGTCGTGTTGCTTAGAGAGAACAAATATATTTGTGTCTTTCACTCTGAATCCAACTTGATCAAACCATTGGTATTGCATTGGTAAAGTGTTGATCATTTTAATACATAGACGCACATGAACGCGGATAAAGAGAAAACCCACTGCCATTGGTTTGACTCTGGAAAGAAATGTGAGAGCATTAATCCAGCACTATGAACGGCAGAGAACTGAATAAATGCATAAATCCCTGTGGGGGACGGATCATTTACATATTTTCCTGGGTTCAGGTCTTGGACAGAGGAATGGAGGAAACAGAGCGAAGAAATCTTTGGAGTTGTTATTTGTTTTGGGGAAAGCGCAAGCCGTAGCATTGTACTCACCACCATGCAAACAAAATAAAGACACAAGAGGCTGGATTACAGCACTGAGCCCTGAAAGACGCAGAGCATCAAGATGAAGAAAAACTGCCAGTGGGCAAAACCTAAGCGCAAAGCGAGGTATGGCTAACTCAATTTATAGAATAAACTGGACTTTGAGAGCAGCAGTCAAGAAAACCTAAGCATTTGGGCCAGAACTAATTAATCCATGATAGAAGGGAACATGAGATGGTCAACAGGAAATCAGTGAACAAGCAGTTCAGTTCAGTTCAGTACAGAGGAGGGCAACCAGCTGTAAGACACTGTTCCTATGGAGCGGTCTGGAGTTGGCAAAGGTGTGTGTGGAACATGAATTATATAACATGACTTATATTAATGTACAAGTACATTACGTGACATATGACATACTTGTTTGATTCATTTTTTATTGGACAAATGTGCTCAAGAGGCTGTACTCACGCTGCTGTGTGCGTTTGTCACTTGCGTTCTTCAGCGGCAGACACACAGGACAGTCGTGCCGTGTACAGTTCTTCCAGTGAGAGATTATCTGTCTGGACGATGCACAGTGAGCCACTGGAGGACCAGACAGAGTCAGACAGGGAGAGAGTCAGAGGGTGAGTGAGCGTGAAAGAGGTTGGTTAAGAGTTCACATTTGCAGGTTGCCAGCATTCATCCAGTTGTCTCGCTCACTTTCTCTCACATGGTTTTGAATGTATGCCTGGACTGACCAGCACTCATGTATGCAAAAATTACACCATCTTAACTCATACTCAAACGCATCCTTCTCATGCTAGAGGCAAAACAATATGAAGTCGATTTGCACCAAAATAAAGTGGAGGCTACAGTGGGCTGCACATTTCCCACACTAGAAAAGGAATGTCCTGATGTATGATACAATCGCTTGTTCTGCCTTGGAGCTGTGGCTCGCTCAACGGTCTAGCAGCTAATCTGATGAGTGATAGCAGCCTGGACATGCGAGAGCCAGGGCCTGGAGCACACCGCCTCACTGCCAGCATCACTACACACTGCTGCAGCAGCAGAAGGACAGCCATCATGACCGCTTCCAGCTTTAGGGACCATGCACAAATACATACAATTATACTATTTAGGCTTTCACAATATGGAAACACTTTTTGGCAGCTCTTCAAATTAGACAGTGCTACAGGCCTTTTATCGGTTTGGCTTCACTGAAACACGCAATACCAATTTCTTAGCGAGAGCAGTAAGATCATTAACAATTTAACCGTGAGCTGTGTCTCGCTTTGGTTATTTGGGTAAAACTTTGGTGATGAGGGCCAGGCTAACAGGAAATGAGCTGGCTGGTTTGTTAGCATGAACACGGCCACATTAATTCAAACCTTGGTTTCCAATAGTTTTGGCTTGGAACCATGTTGAGGGTGCCAGAGCAAAGCAGCAGATGAAGCCAAATGTAAATGAGACTAGCTTCAGGGGGAGTTTGTTTAGCGCAATGCTGGTAGTGACCCAGAAGGGTTAGATTTAGGGACCAGATGGGTTATGAGACGTAAAATCTCAACATTTCTGGCTTAAAGCCTCGTGCATGCAGGATGGGAAAATGAAATGGGTGGAAATAATAAAAGAATTATAAAAATGGGCTGTTACGGAGTCTGGACATCCTCAACGTCCGGACTGTGTGCAATTTCACATATTATTCACTCAACGGATTGTGTAAGAATTAGGGCTGTCCCCGACTTTTGTGAGTTGGAGTTGGAGGAAGCAATTCACCCAGACAATATTCGACTCAATCTTGTTTTGATGGTCATGTTTTGAGTGTGAGAGAGGAGGGGCTAATCCCAGACTGTCGGGTGTCACAGTGCGTTTTAAATAGTAAGAAAACTATCAATGTCTGGGAAACACCGTCGGTCGCGTGTTGGCATCGTTCTCTCGGATGGAAATCACCCGCCACAGTGAAGTCCAGGTGTGGGAAACACTGCATTAGCCATGTCAAAGTAGCACATAGCAGTAAACCAGAGCGATGAAATAAATAGATAAATTAGGTTTACTTTTTTTACGCGTTTTGCCGCAAGTTAGGGGATAAAGGGCATATGACGTCATTGGCTTGCGACCAAAATGAACAAGCCCATTACCATAAATAAAACCAGGTATTTCTCTCGGTTTGAACATTGCTGGAACCAATAATAATGTATGTACACACGTCAACAAAATAACATAACATAGGTCTTGTTGTTTTTAGATCTTGAATATTATATTCAATGTCTTCCATGTCTGGCCCGCTACATACCACTGAATTCCATGCAGTGCACCTTTAACAAATGTTAGATGTTAACCATTGAAATGTGTCCATTCCATTTAATTCTAGTTAATATTAGCAATGTATGAAAGAAGAGAATCGAATCGATTACTGATCGTTTCGTAGGCTTTTATTTGGGGCCGTAATACGATAGTGATAGTTTACAATTTACAAATATGGAACTTCAGTTTGAGTAGGTCTTTCATGCGGTATATTGGCCACACCAGGGCTTTTCCCCTGCTTTCTACTGTTGCCTGCTAGGGCCATACACTCCTTAAATGACATCTCAATGTTATATCCATGGCGGCTTTTTGAAATTTTTGTCGCATTCCATTTAATTGCAATTTAGTTGTTCAGTTGTAGGGCAGGGTACTTTGTAATTCGCCTGTTGTGCTGAAATGTGACCGATGGCTCCATGAGAGGAGTGCTGCTGCCCCACGGCTTGGCTGGGAAGCCAGTCTCCTGGACATGCATCAACCTCAAGACACACTGGGACTCATACCGGTGAAGGGTCTTTAGTTCCCCGTCAGATCGTAGTCATTATGTGGCTACTCACCAACACAGGCCACAGTTGGCCAGCACCCTGCGACTAATGAGTCAACTAGTAGGGTGGGTGAGGTAGCCAGGTGGTGAGGGAGCCAATTGGCTGAGGCAACAGGGCGGGTAAGACAGCAGGGTGGGTGAGGCAGTCGAAGGGTGAGGGAGCAGTGTGGGTGAGAGAGAGCTGGTTGGGAGAGGCAACGGGGTGGGCGGGGGTGTAGGGTGGTTGAGGGAGTCAGGGGGGAAGTGTGGCAGCAGGGGGTGTGAGGGAGCCGGTTTGGTTAGGTAGCAGGATGGGTGAGGCAGCAATATGTGTGAGGCAGCAGGGTGAGTGTGGCAGAAGGATGGGTGATGCAGCAGGGTGGGTGAGGAAGTAGGCTTGGTAAGGAAGTCAGTTGGGTGAGTTAGGCAGCAGTACATGTGAGGCAGTAGAGTGGGTGAAGGAGCCGGGTGGCAGCAAGATGGGTGAGGCAGTATAGTGGGTGAGGCAGTATGGTGGGTGAGCCAGCATGATGGGTGAGCCAGCATTGTGGAAGAGGCAGCAGAGTGGGTGAGGCAGCAGGGTGGGTGAAGCAGTACAAAGGGTGAGGCAGTATGGTGGGTGAGGCAGCATAGTGGGTGAGGAGGTATGGTGGGTGAGGCGGCATGGTGGGTGAGGCAGAATGGCGAGTGAGGCAGTATGGCGGCTGAGGCAGTATGGCGGCTGAGGCAGCAGAGTTGGGTGAGGATGGGAAACACCGTGTGAGGCTGAGGGACTCACCCTGGCAGGACTTGCCGGCCTGGCAGTGGGTCATGTGGTTGAGGACATTCTTCATGGTGCGGCAGTGAGGCAGGGCACAGGGCCTCACCTCCCCGTTGGCCTGCTCTCGGCGCTGGCACTTGTGTGCGTGGAGCAGCAGGACCAGCTGCTGCTGGATCAGCTTGCGCTTCTCCGGGTCAGCTGTAGGGACCGGCACACCACTCGTAGTGCCTCCCAGGGGCAACATGGCCGCCTGCTGCTGGGGCTGCTGCTGGAGCGGTGGAAGGAGGGGGGGGCAGAAGGTACATGATGAGCCAGAACCAAGAGATGTCTTCAGTTTCTTTTAAAAACATAAAAGTCTGCAGTCCTGTGTATGTCACAGTCTCAAACCCCCCAGCTTTATCAGATAAACACTGAGCCATGGGGGCCGTCCAAAAGATGTTCAATTGTGCAATTCTGAACATCTATTATCCTGACAATAAATTCAAAATGGTAGATAGCCATTTGGCCTGGGGTAGTGTGAAAGAGGGAAGAGTAAAAGCCTTTTATGGCTCCAATAACATCCGCAAAGGCAAAACCGATAACTGCTATTAAACGCTCCAAGAGCAAGATGAGAAATCCAAAAAACCGAGGCCCTGCGAGCAATGGTTAACATGTTTGTACATGGTAAAGTAACCACATATCTGAATGTGCAGTATTAAATAATAAAACATACACACAAATAAACGCTATTTTTATCTAAGGGTGAGGATTGTGTTAGTTTCAGTCTCTTTCTCCCTAAAGTTCAGTTCAGTTTGGTAGGGAACTCTAGCTTTGATCAACAGTATTTGATCACATAAAGTTTAGCTGTTGGAGCAATTTCCCCTAAGTCCCTGATCAACACTAAAACTAAAATAGTAGAGCAGGAGGAGGGAAAATATATCTGGCAGCACTCCATTTCTGTTGCTTCTAATGATCTAAAAGGCATGATGAGTATAAGGCTTTTCATTAAACCCTGCTGTAAACCAAGGAAGAGGAAAAACATCTTGGCCCCATTCGTCTTGACAAAAGGTTTTACTAATTTAGTGTGGACATGTTGTATTCCAAAACCATTCCCTGTCGATCGCGGAAGACAAAATAAAATAAAGCAGGCGAATACTGTTCAGCCTTCAGTGTGTAAAGCAGTGCAATATGGTTATGCATTCTGTGTGTAAAGCAGTGCAATATGGTTATGCATTCTGTGTGTAAAGCAGTGCAATATGGTTATGCATTCTGTGTATAAAGCAGTGCAACATGGTTATGCATTTTGTGTGTAAAGCAGTGCAATATGGTTATGTATTCTGTGTGTAAAGCAGTGCAATATGGTTATGCATTCTGTGTGTAAAGCAGTGCAATATGGTTATGCATTCGGTGTGTAAAGCAGTGCAATATGGTTATGCATTCTGTGTGTAAAGCAGTGCAATATGGTTATGCATTCTGTGTGTAAAGCAGTGCAACATGGTTATGCATTCTGTGTGTTTGCGTATGTCTGCGCTGCGCTGACAACACCGTACCATGTTTGGCCCACCGGTGACGCCAGTTCCTTTGAGCTCGGTGGGGAAGGAAGGCAGACTGTTGGTGAGGGCTGCCTTGCTCTGGAGCTGCTGCCCAGCCACGGCAGCAGAGGCCTGCCCGTAGCCCTGGGCCGAGAACGGGCTTCCATTACTGCCCATCTGGACACACCAGGACAGTCATTATGTAGCCCACGCTCTTATCCAAAGGGACATACATTTAGTGCATTCACAAAATCAGCAAACTAGTAGAACAGCAGAGGGAAAGAGGCGAGCTACATCCTGAGCGAAACACGGATAGAAAGACGCTCAGCGCGAATGTACGTTTGGTTTGACTGCTTTACACACAATAGGTAACAGCATGCTGCCATCCCGTGTGTTTCTGAACAAGTGTTATTACTCTTTGGAGTGGGTTCAGTGACAGTAAGGGGCGCTGTCCACATCCGACATCACAACAGTTTGAATGGTGTCACGGCCCGGCTAGCTGTCCGTTACTGTGTCCACAGTGACTCACAGGCCCACACACACATCAGTTATTCAACCAAGTGAGTGCACACTAAACTGACTATAAAAACACAGCTGAAAGAATTAGCCCACCAAAATCTTTACAAATTAATTTGTTTTTCCTAAGAGGTTTTGGAAAACTAATAAGAACATGAAAGACTAAAATCCAGGGGATTTGATGGTGAGCATTAAAGTATCATAACATGTAGAAATAGGCTGATATGTCAATAAATCTGCATGCCGGTGCATACATTTTCACACGTTGCTGACGGGCAGTAATGAATAACGAAATGCTGCTCTCCGTGGAGCTTCAACTAACAGCTTACTTTTCATCAATACAAATGCTGATGGGAATTAATAAAAATCTGTGCATTTCCCAAAAGCCAGCTCTGAGGCTGGAGCAGGGCCTCAAGTCTCCAGCGCCAAGTCTTCATTCTTTGTATGGGGGAAGTTCTTTTTTTCCAAGTTTTTTTTCAAGATTATCATTTAGCCATGTTTTGAGTCTTTTCTTCCCTCTTTTGGTGTCACCAACATTTGAAACAACAGTACAGATGCTCCCTGGCGACTACTGATGGCTGACAGCTCGCCTGATCCCTTGGCATGTGGGAGACATAAATAAAAAGGAAGATCACAAGCAAAGTGAACTCTCTAATTCCAACACAAACGCACACAGCCACTTGAACGAACACCGGAACAACTGCTCTGACGCTCAAGTGCCTCCAACAAACCAAGTCAACACGGAGTCAGCGGGAACCCAACGGCCCATTAACCCATCAACGGCAACCTGGTCTGCCGCTCGGCTTTCCTGATCCCTCAAGCTGCTGGCAGAGAAACACAGGGTCTTGGCCTTGTTAGACCAAACAAGCAGCGTCCCACTCCTCGGGCCGCTGACACCTTTCCAACGCCGCTAACAAAAGCCCCGGCTGAGACACGAGTTGGCAGCCTTTCAGCGCGGCCACAGCACACCTATGCTGCGCCCCCGCCGCCATTCAGTGCACTCTGAAGCCTCCGGGCAGAGCGAGGAGTGAGGAGTGAGGCAGCAGCCATCGTCTCATCACTCTACTAACAGACCAGAGGGGTGGGTAGAGGGCCAAATACATTTGACAAAATGATTGAGCCTTTTCTCTCAGTCGGCAAGCCTCATTCATTGTCTGATAAAGACCTTTACAATCCAGAGTTTTCACAGAGTACCAGACAGGGCTAGGAGCCTGCAAGCAAGCCACACAAAGATCGAGGGTAGAGTGGAAACCTAGTTATTTTCTCTCACACAATCTCTTACACACCAGAATCAAAGAAGCCCAGGCACCCACACACACACATGGGGGTGGGGGGGACTTACAACCTCGACTCAAAAGCTCAATGGCTCGAGACTCGCGGCCCGTAACAAAGCTGTTTCATCCTGTGGTTTTTGGTGACATAATAATTACATGGGGGCTGGTTTAGCATTACCACACACCCAAACAGATACAGGCTTCCCCTTTCGGGCACTTTCTTGTGGTGTCTCTCGCCGCGCAGTTTGTTTATCATGTTTATCGTGTGCGTGGCGGTGAAAGCCTGTCTCACGCGCACTCACGCATGCACAGACACTAAAGAAACTGTCCTTGATGTGCTACGCAACGACAGTGAAGGAACCCTTCCTGTTCTCACACACACACACACACACACACACACGTGTCAGACACACGCAGGGAGGCCATAGAATCCCTGGGATTATCCCTGACAATGACAAAAGACTTGATCATGGGAGTGCTGCCTGCCAATGGCAAGGCTGGCCAGGCCAAGTGTGGAATGCGTCTCTCAGACTCAACAAAAGAGAACGGGCAAACCAGGCCTACTGCCACTTACGCGTCTGAACAAAAATGGTGCGTGTCTTTCAAAGAAATATATTTCATGATTGCACAGAGAGCCCAGAGTAAATTGTTGGCAATGGAGAATGCCATTGTTCACAATTTGAATAGTTCCTTTAAGAACAGCATTTGCATGTGTGTACAGCATATTCCTGCACACGTCTGTCGACCACCAATTACGTTTTCCAAACCATCCTAAATGTAAGTCGATGGATGGTCAAACCACTGCAGTCCAGCAGCAGGACGCGTGTTTCACCCTAATCCTAATTTAGCATTTTACAACTAGATGGACACTGGGAACCTAGGCCATGACATGTCCGCACTAGTCCAGATTCATTTTAAAACATCTTTGTCTCCGTTTTGGCCTTGCGTCCACACTCAAGCTGTGTTTTTTTCACTGAAAACTTTTGAAAACCGTAGACGATGAAACCACAAACGGGCCGTTTCACTTCACACTGACGCAAGATTGTTGGATGGTTGGCACTTTCCCAAACACACGCTCATCTTCAACAGAGCTCCATGAACTCTGCATATTTATGAATGCACGATTCCCAGTCTTATTCCCATTGTTTTGGCTATTTTATACCCAACTATCCTCAAAAAAAGCAGTTCACCACATTGTGACGTGATCATATTGCAGTTTGAAATGCTGGATGAGTTGCAGTTCTTCTCAGAGGTTGAGTTGCAGTTCTTCTCAGAGGTTGAGTTGCAGTTCTTCTCAGAGGTTGAGTTGCAGTTCTTCTCAGAGGTTGAGTTGCAGTTCTTCTCAGAAGTTGA
>JAOPJK010000108.1:14990600-15004363 GCA_027123565.1 Phycis chesteri
GTGTGTGTGTGTGTGTGTGTGTGTGTGTGTGTGTGTGTGTGTGTGTGTGTGTGTGTGTGTGTGTGTGCGCGTGCACATGTGTGCATGAGTGTGTCAGTTTGTGATACCAGAGGAACAATGGTTCAAGGTCCAGATCGGGTCAAAAAATAAGATTATCTAGGAGCCCTAAAGAACTACCAGCCATAAATACATAAATATATATATATATATATCAAACCCCACACAAAAATGGACTGGCTGATGAGACAGCAGACTGTCGATGGGTGCTGGCCAGTCACTCATTACACGCTCGCTGAACACCGATAGCCAGCAGACGCAGAGTCAAACACATGGGCGTTCATACCAACACACATACAAATACAAACAGCTTTAAATCAGGAGTACTCAGCCACCTGTCCGCACTATTCAACCTCCTCCACCAACACTTCTGCTATCCTACGATGACATCCAAGTCTGCTGTTGAAGTTCAGAAAGGGAGTGCAAGCATGTAAGCAAGGCAGACAGAGACAGACAGACAGACAGACAGACAGACAGGCAGGCAGGTAGTTTGACAGACAAAGGCAGAGATAAGCATCCTGTCAGCCAGAAGGGGGTGGGATGTGAAACACAGTCGGGTGTTAAATCATAGTGATGGGTGATAGATAGTGATGGATGATACTGATGGTTGACGATGGTGATGGATGATTATAGTAATGGATGATCGTGATGGATGCTAGATAGTGATGGATGATGATAGTGACGATGATGAATGACAGATAGGGATGGGTAGTCAAGGGTGATGGTGATGGATGATAGTGCTGGGGGATGGAGACTGATGAATGATACTGACGTGTGATGGATAGTGACTAAGCGAGACAGATCCATAGCCAAGCAGCTCAGAGAACCTCCGCAGTGAGAAGTCCTGCTCACACAGCAGAGCGGTCGGCTGACACCAAAGAGCGAAGGACTCTGCCACGACCCGATGTACTTTCCAAGACACAGATCCGATAGACATTTGTCAACATGTTTCATGTTTAGTTTGAGCACATAAACAAAGTATACCATTATTATTACAGCCTCTCAACATGACTTTAGCCTGGGAACCAGAAGAATCTGCAAGCTCACGTTTTATTTACTCTTTAAGTGCGTCTGGAGTGTTCAGACTTCTAGCAGACCTGGCCTGGTTTGGGCCAATCACAACCATTTATCTAATATGGGGCGGGATTAATGTGATGACTGTACAGAGGAGCACCCTATGGGAGCGCCATTGAGGCATTTTTATAAACAACCAAGATGGCTGCCGCTGACGCGTGACACACTTCGTTGCTCTGATTGGTCGTAGGACTATCCAATCGCGTTCAGAGGCATCTTGGTCTTCAGCCGTTGATAATGCCCCTTGGAAATCCAAAATAAGGTTCGAGACAAATACACATTTGAGAGTTGGTCTGGCGACGTCATGCTACCATAACTTAATTATGAAGACAAACCAGATGTTTTCTTGTAATAAGGATGCATTATGTCAGTAAGTTGTGGAAGAGGAGTGGTCACGATGGTAGAAGGCGGTACTACCGAAATGTAATGTTGTTTTTCCAAAAAACAAACAAGACTTAAACAGCTGTCAGAAAACTCCACTTCAAAATCATGATCTCACAGTCTCTTCGTCGACCAGCTAAGAGTCCTGATGGGATGTGTCTGTGATGACATCGCTCTGGGCTCTGGGCTCTGGGCTCTGGGCTCTGGGCTCTGGGCTCTGGGCTCATGGGCTCATGGGCTCTGGGCTCTGGGCTCTGGGCTCTGGGCTCTGGGCTCATGCTGCACACACAGCCCAAACCGACCGAGAAGAGAGGCCTCACTATCTGGCACTGGCAGCTGGGCCACCACTAGAGGGGACTGAGAGGTGCCAGAAAGGGGCACCCCATTTGGACAAACTGTGCTGTCAGTAGAGGGAAGTAAAGGGTGGAATAGCCTAGCACTTGTAATAAGGGAGTGGCCTGCATGTCCCACTTTTAAACATCCATCTCAAACAATCCATCCAAACATCCATCTCAAACAATGGCTAAAGGCAGCCCAGGACACGTCACCTCAAACCGTGCACCTTGTACATGGCTTTTTGCCTTTTTTCTACTTACACATTTGTACATTACATTTTTGTGTATTAGTATTTGTCACGGGTCTCTTGACTCACCACACACAAAACCTGCTGTTAACTGGTCCAAGTATTCTGTTATCGGCCATGCCTCCGACTATATGTCTCCACGTAGGTTGTGATTATGTCCATCTATCAACAGCTTCACCAGAGACCAGACATATTTTCGAGTGTCATTCTTCCGTCGTCAGCCTGAGCTCACTACACCCCCACCCCACCCATCCAAACACACACACCCATACACCACCCATACACACACGCACACACCACCCGTACACACCCCATTCATGACCGATCAGTCACCTCCTACCAGCAGCAGTAGGATGTGATGCATTAGGAATCCCTATTATAGGCCCCCTGTCTCCAGCACACTCCAGCCAAGCAAGAGGCAAAGAGTGCAAACCCAGTCAGAAAGGTTCAGAGTCTGTTTAGTACAGAAACAAGCATACAGATACATTGGCATTAATAATGGTCACAAATCCCAAAGCTTTGGGTCAAATGTGCCATCATATAAAGAGGGGCTTTTATTAGTGAATGGACTGTAGAAACCTGGCAGATTCAAGTGTGTATTACATTGTTGTGTGTACCACAACGTTGACGATAAAACACATACTGATAAATCATTGAAAAAATTACTACTATGGACAATACTAAACAGTCACGATATATATAATGAATAGGTCTATTCAATGTAATTATTGTTATTTAATGAAAAAATAATCCAATAGACCAGTTCTATCCTAATGATTATTTGCATTGTATCAGACTGCTCAGGATCACTGTAAACCAAACAGATCCAAACACTCATTGTTTTTTGTGGTTACCTAATCTTTTGATCTCACAGCTCAGTGCGTGTCTCCAGTTGCCAGACAGTTGTTAACAGGACTAGCTGGTCAGATAGCATACTTTGGTAGCTAAAAGCTTTTTCTGACTCCAGGCTACCGCGGCCCCGGTTTATTAGACCGGACATTGTGGGTTTCCATAATTGTGTCAAGCTTGCATGGTTTGTGAAACTCAAGTCACCGCGTTGCCTTGTGTTCTCCTGCACCGTATGACCTTTGTTGTTTGACGGGTTTAAAAATAGACTTGCCAGGGTGTGCATTGGACGGAGAAAGGAAATCAAAAACCGGATCATTGTACAGAAGTGCTTTCAAGATCGCCAACATCTCCTGTTCGCTAAAGGTGTGCGATCGCCAAAACGTACATTTAACACGCACACACATATTCAGTGTGACATGACGACAAACCCACACACAGTAATGTTAACCAGAGGACGCTGCGGCCCACCGGTCCCTTACCCTTCAGCTTGTCCATCACCGCCGGCCCGGCTCTCGCTCCCACCTGGCCGTCCTCCCGCTGGTACCGCTCGTCCAGGAAGCTGGCCGTGGCCTCCGACAGGTGCACCTTCCCGGCTACGCCCAGCTGCTCCATTAGGTTGGCCAGGTTCACGTCGTTGGACCACACGTCGAACTTGAACCTCTTTATGCCCAGGATGCCACAGAGCACGGTGCCGGTGTGGACGCCCACACGCATGTCCACCGTCTCGCGGGTCTCCTGGCAGAACTGCTCGATGGCCTGGATCATGCCCAGGCCCATCTCCACGCAGCAGTAGGCGTGGTCGGCGCGCGGCTCGGGGCAGCCGGCCACGCAGTAGTAGCAGTCTCCCAGCGTGCTGATCTTCTCGCAGCAGGTCAGCTCGCAGAGCCGGTCGAAGCGGCCGAAGAGGTCGTTAAGCAGGTCCACCAGCACGTGGGCCGACTTGTTGGCGGACATCTTGGTGAAGCCCACGATGTCGGCGAAGAGGATGCTGACGGACTCCATGCGCTTCATGTTGAAGGGCCTGAAGATGATCTGCCCGCGTGGGATGGAGGTCTTCTTCTGCTTGTGGTAGTGGTGCAGCGAGTGGTTCTTGGGGCCGGCGGCGTTGCCCCCGGCAGGCCCCCCGCCGCCCGCCCCGCCCCCCAGCACGGCGGCCGTGGAGCACGCCCCGGCCGAGTAGCGCTTGCCGGAGTTCTCCCCGCCGCCGCCCTCGTCGTCGCCCTGTTTCATCAGCTCGTCGGCCACACGGCGCGGCATCACCGAGTGGATCATGCGCTCCTTCAGGGCCTTCTCCACCTCCAGGTCCTTGCCGTGCATGATGGCCTGGCCCACCTTGAGGAAGGTGCTGCGGGAGCGCACCTCCGACATGATGAACAGGTGGATGCCGATGACGTGGGCGCACAGGTGGAGCAGGGCCTTGCCAGGGACCAGCCAGCGCAGGGTGTCCCAGGCCACGCCCCCGGCCGCCTGCCCCGCCCCCACGTCATAGCTCCTCTGGAGCAGAGGGAGCAACCCCAGGACCTCGAACAACACCGAGTACAGGAGCCCCAGGAGCACTGAGGCGTACAGGCGGACATGCAGCACGCTGTACAGCAGCAGAAGAACCTCCATGCACAAGGAGAAGGTTCCCACTGGCGAGATGCAGGGGGCCTGGCTCACGGTACCCGCTGAAGGCGGGGTGGCGTTCCCTCCGCCGCCCTCCGCCCACTCCGGGTCAAAGTATCTCGCCGTCTCCAGTTGAGGGGCAAGGGTGAAGGCAAACGTTATGGCGATCAGCAGCAGGGAGATCCAAGAGTACACAAGCGTGTACAAGTAGGTGAGGGTGAAGAAGAACAGGAGGACGAGGAGTAGGAGAAAGGCCGCGGCGGGGGCCAGGTACGTCATGGGCTCACAGCGGTCGTTGTTCACCGCAAAGTACACCCCCCAGAGGGCAGCGGCCACCGCCAGGTAGAAGAGAACGTAGCGGAAGCGGCGCTGGGTCTGGGGAAAGCACCTCTCTCTGCACGCCTCCTCCAGGATACACGAGTCAAACTTGGGGTCCCAACACTGAGCGGCTGAGCGCTCAAACAGCGGCGGCAGCGTTCGCCATCTCCTCAAAGTGGTCATGAATTTGGGTCTCGTGCCAGATTCCCCAGAACTGCTGCTGGAGGAAATGCTGTATTTGTGGAGGATGGGGTTCACTTTGTTTACCGCGCTGGAGCCTCCTCCCCCTACGCCACCACTGTTAGCGATCTTAACCGGCTCCTGTTGATGCAAGTGTGACGCGTGGTTGGCAATCCGCACGGTCACGGCGCCGTCGTAGCTCGGGTCGCAGCGGACCTCGGTGCCATGCATTGGAAGCTGCCGGTGATGTTGCAAAGTGGCCATGATGTCCGGTGGCACGCGGGTAAAAATACTAAATATTGTCAGTGATAAAAGATGGCGCTCAGCCTTGCAGACTGGACGTGCGGTCGCTGTATGTGCACATCTGTCCAGGTGAGGAGAGACTATGAGAGCCTTGGTGGATAAAAGAGAGAGGGGGTGGGAGGGGGGAGCAAATGTGTTTGTTTGAATAATCAAAGTGCGTGAATCGTGCGCAAGGCACAGACGTCTTGACTACGTAAAAGGTAGCCTGCACACTCACTCATATAAAACGGCCTGTTCCAGATTCTTGAGCAGTTCATGATCCGAGCGCGGCGTTACGTCAGTACTCACATTCCACGCGCCAGTCCCTCCGGAGGGTCGCGAGCCGTCCGGCGGGAGCCCGCGTTTCTCCCCCAACGCGAGACAAGTCGTCAGCCCTTTTTCCTTCTCCTACATTTGACATTTTTTTCTTGACAAACACTGGTTTTTAACACCCAAGGGACATTTGTGTGGACTGGCCGTCTATTAGCCACTTGCAAAGAACAGTGCAAGGTATAGGCCTGGAAAATACTTGGTTGAAAATAAAACCACTGTTCAAGTCCATGGTTTCATTATGTCGCAAGTTTTGAAGTGTGCAGACTGTTGACAGCTGTGTTGCTGTAGGCTACAACGCCAACTTGCCGAAACGAACAGTTTGAAACAGTGTCCCTCTTATCTCACAAACCACACGCGTCAAATAATCACTTTTACAGTTTCCTTTTCCCCTCGAATAACGCCCATGTACATGTTGCAATGCATCCAACAACACACTTTTCCCAGCTAAAACAAAACACCGCATTTACGGTCAACCGTGCAGCAGCCAAGAGCGTGTTTGGTCTAAATAATCCACATAAAAAAAATAATCCACATTAAAACGTTAAACGTTCAAACACTGACGGGCCTGTCAGTACAAGACATCCACACTGCGAGGGGACGTCCGCGGCCTGTTCCCACCAACGCAGCCCCGTCCTTTCCTGAAGTCCCTCTCCGAGGCTCCAAGCTTTATTTCTCCCCGTTCCGACTGCAGGAGGTCGAGGGACGAGGAGGGAGAGCAGGGAAAACCCAACAGAAAACAAGTCTTTTATCCCAATAAGTTTGCTTCTATGGGCGCTATGGCCAACTTGTTGCGCACAGCAGTTGGCAAAACAACGCCAGAACAGTCCAGTCGGAAAGGGCTAGTCTATAAATAGTGATGATCAAATTAAAATAAAAGTAATTGAATAACAACTCCAAATCGTATCTCACGCCCGGATATATTCTTTCGGATTATAGGCCTATTGAAGTACAGAGATAAATAATAGGAACTGGCCGCTACTAAATATATCCTTCTGCTCGAAGTGAAGGCTTTTAACGCGTGCAAAACGTCAGCGACAGCCCCCCTTTCTGTTTCCAAAAGCTCCCAAAGTTTTCCCAGGCCGTGTTTCCTGCGTTAAGAGAGAAGGGACCCAGCAGGGTTTAATGTGGATGGTGGTGGAGCAGAGCCGGGGTTTCCTCCTCTCCCCCAGAGGACCTACAATCCCCAGAGCGACGATCCCCTTGATCCCGTTTCCCTTATTCCATTATCTACAAGGAGTCTTCCCCCAACGGCGCTGTCTTATCTCCATGAATTCCTCAGGTCTGGGGTGGCATGCCTGTTCTGCTCCCAACGAGCCCGACAACACCACCGTGTGCGCTCGTCCTCTTCCGTTCGATGCTGGTGGTCGCTGCTCAGTGTTGCCCGTCTACAGAGCAGTGCGTGTGCTCCGGGGAGTCTTCTTCGGTCTATCCAGGCAAAGGCAACTCAACAGTAGACGCTACCACCATCTTCCTCCCAGACTGTCTCTGAGATTCTCCAGCTGTTGTGGGTGGGTGGGTGGGTGGGTGCCCAAAGTGGAGCGAGAGTGAGCTTCAGTCAGAACATAATACAGGGGAGGGGTTTGGGAGCGCGCACGTCGCCACGCAAAATAATGAACACGCGCATGCATGTTGAGTGGTCAGATATGAAGACTCCATTCCCGAGTCCCCTCCTTCGGCAAATAGCCTAATACCTCACTTTAATGTGCTTACCCATTACACGTTTGTGTAGACATGTAAAGTAACGAATCTTGGACTCATGTTATGATGGTCTCTTGTGACCACTGTGATATACATTTAGGTTAGTCATTTATTTATTTTTCGTCATTTGAATGGACTTGAAGGACAGCGTCCTGGAAGGGGCTATTATTGTACTCGCCCAATTACTATTGGAAATAAAGACATTCCCACAAACGATCGTCTACTTCTAGTGGGGTTTGTGTGCGTGTGTTTTTTTCTCTCTTCTGGGTTTCGTTTTTTCGTGTGTGCTTAATTGTCATTGTCATTTGTCAACGATAGATCAACAATGGATTCATCGAGGGTTGAAGTACAGAATGAAACATGTTAGACATGTGATATTACATGTAATTAGCCAAAAGCCTGTGTCAGTGGTTCATAGACCTGGGTACATTACTGGGACAAAGTAATCCAAGTCCCAACCCACGATACCTGGTATCAAAGTAACTCTGAATATAGTAAATTTGTATGACTATAGGTTAGAAATTTTATTAATTGCCGTCTTCTCGTTCCGGTTGAGTGGAGGCGTCCTCTGGTGGTCACGTGGTGTTCCTGCACAGTTCATTGGAGTCCGAGTTGACACCTCAACTATTTCCCTAGGCCTCCAAAGGTCATGTTTGGAGTCGTCATGTGTATTTAGCTAGCGGTCAATGCTAATAATCATGTTTCAGTGTGCCCAGTAAACATCAATACCTATATCAATAACACATTTACTGGCTATGACATTTGGTATGTATAATAAAAATGTCAGCCGAATAAGGAAAGTCAGTTGAATATCACTGCACGATTTATGGTACCGTCAATATGATGTGCAATGGATATTCATTTGATAACGCTGTATAACAGCCAGGATGCTATGCTACAATCATAAAACAAGCAGTTGGGAAGACAAGTACACACATTTGCACATTTACACATGGCAGTGTAATAAATGATTAATGATTAATAAATCCTATTGAAGTGCTAGCCTACAGCACACAATGATTGACAAAAAACCGATGGGAAGTGTGGTTTATTCAAGAACGCTTCAACCACAACCTGTCCAATAAATACTGATATGAAACACACTGAATTAGAAATCTCTCTATTGGCAATGGCTTGTGTTTAAAGACTAGAAAGCCGATAGGATGAGTGCAGAAACAGTCAAGAAACATGTAGTGGAGATCTCCACGGACAGGGTTTCTTCACTGTTGCATACGTACAAATAAAAACAACAATCACTATTTCAATCACTATTTTGCACATTCTCAGTTGTTATCGTCTTATCATGATGGTTATGAACGGCTATTGTTAATTGGAATATTTTTACTGCAACAATTCTTCCGATAGTCACTCGTCTAACCCTCTACACTAGACCAGGTGGAGAAGCAAATCCAAAAAAAAAGACAGAAGGTATTTTGTAACATTGAATTTGGTAAAATAGGAAACAAAAGGTGTGACATTCCATTGCTTTCAGAGTACCGTTCTCAACAAGACTTGATGGTTCCCTCTGTGCCGTGCCGATGGATCCAGAAGCTGCCGATGCAGTACTCGGTACTGGACAGAACCAGGCCCTCTCCTGCTTTCCGTCTCAGTTGCGCCAGTCATCCATGTGGACCGACGCAGTGACAGGGCGGGCTGGTCTGTGTAAAGCTTCTAGCTACTGTCATTTGCCCTCCACCTGTCCTTGAATTTAGTTTCCTTTTCCTTTCCTTTCTCTCCACTGCCATCTTTCTCTCTCTTCCTCTCTCTCTCTTCCTCCCTCTCTCTTCCTCTCTCTCTCTCCCTCTCACTCTCTCCGCCAGCGGTTCTTGGGCCTCTCCTCACAGCCGGGTCCCTCACAGGTGCCGGGCAGCGGGGGAGGGGCGGCGGCGGCGGCGGCGGCGGCGGTGGTTTTGGCGGCGGGCTGCGGCGCCGTCCTGCCCACGCTGCTGAGCAGGGCGGGCAGGTCCACCGTGATGGCCCTCTCGATCTTCTCCAGCAGGCAGCCACCCGACCAGCTGCAGTGGTGTGAGAGCTGCTTGAACGCAGACATGGTGTTGACCCCGAAGAAGTCCTGGTAGGCCTCCTTGTCAGGCAGGTCGAACTTGCTGATGTTGGTCTTGGCCAGGATGGACTTGAAGATGTAGAACTTGTCCGGGTCGGAGACGATGTCCTGGATGACCTCATACGGGTCGCTGAACCAGCCCAGCCTCTCGTTGTAGGTGTGCAGGTAGCGGTCCACCAGCAGAGCGTGGATGCGGACGCGGATGGCGTGCTGTCGGATGAAGGCGATCTTGTTCTCCAGCTGGTTCTCGATCACCTTTGGTGAGACAGAGGGAGTGAGAAACAAACAGAGAGACAAGAAGAAACAAACAGAGAGAGACAAGAAGAAGCAAACGGAGAGACAAGAAGAAACAAACAGAGAGAGACAAGAAGAAGCAAACGGAGAGACAAGAAGAAACAAACAGAGAGACAAGAAGAAGCAAACAGAGAGAGACAAGAAGAAACAAACAGAGAGAGACAAGAAGAAACAAACAGAGAGAGACAAGAAGAAGCAAACAGAGAGCAGGACAGCAGCGAGCATAAGGACGTTACATTTACTTTACTGCGGAGTGTCCCTCTGCTCTAGTCCTATTTATCCAATCATTTGTACTAATGGATAACTTCCAGGAAGTGCACATGGGTTGCATTGTTCACACTATTGTAGTCACTCAGATCACAAACAGTTCCTCTCACTCACCCACACATGCAAATCCAACACGGACAAGGACTAATCACCGCCAACAGTGATTCATCGGTTCTTTACGTTTAGGGCATTTAGCAGATGCTTTTGTCCAAAGCGACCAGATCAGTACATTTGTGGGGTTCGACATGTGGACAGTTGGAGGTGGGGATCGAACCGGTCTACCCACTGAGCTACTGGGAAAAGTGACCCCCCCCCCTCAGCACCTCTGCGACAAGGAGTCAAAGAACGTTAGAACCCGAGACGCGTGGTGTTGGCCATGCTGATCAGGAGACCTCTCTGGGTCTACAGGGGTGGTGCTCCACCCTGAGACCTCTCTGGGTTTACTGGGGTGGTGCTCCACCCTGAGACCTCTCTGGGTCTACTGGGGTGGTGCTCCACCATGAGACCTCTCTGGGTTAACTGGGGTGGTGCTCCACCCTGAGACCTCTCTGGGTCTACTGGGGTGGTGCTCCACCCTGAGACCTCTCTGGGTCTACTGGGGTGGTGCTCCACCCTGAGACCAGGCCCACCTCGTTGAGGTCCTCCAGCAGGGAGATCTCTTCCCTCATGAAGAGTTCCCGGCTGGTGTCCGGGGCGTAGTCCTGCGGCCAGAAGGAGCTGACGTAGACGCGTGGCGGCTCCGTCACGTTGATGAGCGGCGCCATGCTCCAGAACAGGGCGCCGTAGACCCGCATCAGGTCCTGCCGCGCCAGGTTGTCAGCCTTGTTGAGGATGATGCGGATCTGGGACTCACGGCCCTTCATCTGCTTGAAGAGCATCTCCAGCTCCCCGCCCACGTCCAGCTTGGTGGGGTCGAACACCAGGAAGATCAGGTCGGCGCGGTCGATGAACCACTGGCACACCTCGTTGTAGGGGTAGCCTGAAGACGCGAGGGGAAAACTCAACTTATTATTTCTTGAGAAGCCGCGTTTGTTTGGAGTACGTGTGCAAAATCGGTGTATGTTAGTGAACATAGCATGTGTTTGGTAGTGTTTGTGAAGCTTATTGCGTGAGTGTGTGAGTGAGTGAGCCATGCCCTCTCAGTGTCCAGGCCTCACATCTCACCTCTCTCCTGCTGCTTGCGGTTCTCGATGATTCCCGGCGTGTCGACGAAGGACACCCTCTCCAGCAGCTGGTGGGGCATCTCGATCCCCACCAGCTTTTCCAGGAAGCCCTGGCCGAACTTCTCCAGGGGCGAGAAGGAGCGTGAGCTGTCTGCCGCCATGACGATTCCCTCCACGCTGCGGAACTTCTCCCCATGCATCACCACGGTGTACTCTGAGGTGGTGGGTTCAGCGCCTGCCCAGAGAGGGAGAGGTCACGTCTCCCTCCGTTGGGGATGCGTACGTGTGGATGGGATGGACATGGACAGTACTGTGCATTGCATGTGAGTTGTTGTGGTTGTGGCGCTGAACCCAAGACATGCAGATCACATTTCATCACAAGTATGACGGTAAAAATAGATGAGCATCCTTCATTTTCCTCGTTCCCTTCTCACTGCGGAAACCGTTTTTTGAATGAATGAATAATTGCTAATTTTCTTGTCATTTTGTATTCATCCAATTGAATTTAGATATATATTTATTTATTCAAGCAATTTGATCATGTTTCAGGGCACTTGAAAACCAAAAAACTACTGACTAATGACGTGTTGCAGGTAGCGCACATGTCACTTGTGATTGTGCCTGTCTAGCAAAACTATAAATGCCATGATGTGGAATTAAGAACAAGTGTGTCAGTCAAAGCATAACTCCTTTTTGGTCGTCGTGTTTCAGAACCGAATGCAACGGCACACATGATCCCGGTATGGTTGTGAAGCCACTCTGTGCCAACACAGTGGAGGGCACCTGTAGTGGGAACACACACTGCATGGTGTGTACTTTCACAGAGCAGCTGAGGTAAATGAAGATCCTCTTTCCCAAAGGTCAGGATGAGGGCGTGTACCTGTGTAGAGTCCCTGGGAGCTGCTGTGGAGACCAAGCAGGTAGTTGATCATGGAGGACTTGCCCACGCTCCAGGGGCCCAGAAACAGCACCATGGGCTTGGAGGTGATCTCACCGTCTGCATTGAGTGTGTGTGTGTGTGTGCACGTGTGTGTGTGTGTGCGTGTGTGTGTGTGTTTGTAAGACAGGGTGATAAGCAAACAGCATATTAAAAACATGTTATTATAATTTTTTGTTTTATCTATTTGTTATGGTTTTATCATTGGTTTGTTATACAAACAATCTTTTTTTCTCTATATTTTTCACTACCACTAAGCACCACACGGGGGCTCGCAATTCACATAGCGAGTAGCACCCTATCATTCATTGGACACGCTGGGCCTGCCCCTTGGCGGTAGTAAACAGAGTTCAGAGAAACTTGGCCCACACAAAAATGTGTTTAAAGCAGCGCGTCACTGCGGCCCCTGGCTCGTCCTTTACTTCCTGTCTGTCGGCCAGATGAAGCCTTCTCCAAATTACGACTTCATTTGAGCTGCTGTTGTTTGGCCCTGAAGCCCAGCATCACTTCATTTCAAAGGCTGTATAAATCAATCAATTATTGATTGCACTCAGACTGGTTAAGGTTGTTAGATATAACTATGTACTGTTTTCCCCGGATGGATCAGTGATGTTATTGCTCTTGAATCATGTTTGCTGTTTGCGTTCGACTATTGTTCTTTCTTTCTTTCAAGCAAATCTTTCGCTGAATGCAGTGAAGCATCCGTGTCAATCCTCAACCTTCCTATGAACGATCCAATTAAGGAGGGCTGGAATCGAGGGGAGCCACCGACCTGACACCTGATGTTGCCTCATTTCATTGTACTTGTATGCATGTTCCATGGGCTTGATGGCGCTGTGGTAGATGTTCAGAAGCTTCTTCATAGCAGCTACAGAGAGAGAGAGAGAAGTCATGGTGAGGAATACATTCTGTAGGCCAGTTGTTTTTTCATCTTTTGCCTGTCCAAGGCAGCGATTACAAACAAATCAGGAGAAAATTATTTGAAAGATTCCATTTGTGTACGTATGTAAGTATGCATGCATGTATCTATGAATGCATGTCATGGATTCAGGATTCTTCAGTTCTGGAGTTCCCCTCCACTTACCTGAGAACTCTGCTGACGGCTCGCTGGTGGCCAATCGCAGCGTTTCGTCGATGTGGCTCCTGTCTCGGAGTGGACGGCCCTCTCTGGAGGCTAATGGGAGGCGAACAGAACACACACCGTCAGCTCCTGGGGTCTTCGGACCCCCGTTGCATTAAGTCAGAGGCATGGCCATGAGATGAGCTTAATTGCATGGACGAGATACTGTACAATTCCTGCTGTAATCCTGTGGTGCTTGGACCAGAAGTGGCCCCTTGTCTTATGCGTAACAGGAGTATTAATTATTGGATCCAGTAAAGCTATGGGGACATGGCTGGAATGGTAACAAAACAGACTGCCCTTCCCACCTTCTGCCTCCCAGCCAGGCAGTGGTTTGACCACCACTGAGTGACCAGACCATCTGCACGCTGTGCTGTCCTTGCTATTATATCACACTAGCTCCTCCATCCGGCTCGCTGGCCATCCCTTTCTGCAGCTATTTTGAGAGGACTATTTCTGTGGCCCTGGTTATTCCTGATGCGCCTTAGGACACACACACACACACACACACACACACACACACACACACACACACACACACACACACACACACACACACA
>JAOPJK010000108.1:15197660-15216302 GCA_027123565.1 Phycis chesteri
TCAAGCAAGATGCAGCTTTATAAATTGTGACAAGGGAACCAACATCGATTGCTCTATTGCTATGAAATGATTGAAACACAGTTCATCCTCGGCTGGCTAAAGGAATAAACCCCGGGAGACTGAGAGAGACTGTACGGCCGGAACTCAGGTGTCTGGTGAGTAGAAAACCTGCCACAGTGCAGTCAATGTGCAACCTTTAACATTCAAGCTGTTGCAGCAGTCTGGCATGAATTATGCAAGCTGTGACTTTATTCCCCTAACGCCAATCCCTCAATCCCAAACGTCAAACGCTATTCCAAGTTGCCCATTGTGACAATGTTCAGCATATTGGTAACAGAATCCCACATTTGACGTAGAGATGGTGTATGCTACACCTTGTATGTGCAAACCTACTCGGCAATAAACCTGATTTCTGACCTGCTCAACCCACTTCACAAAATCTCATTTGAACCCCATTTGAAGGTGCTACACATGTAACAACTAAGCAAAACATAATTAAATTCACTTAGTCCCTCCCTTGATGTGTAACATCGGGCCCCTCCCGCTCAGTAAACACGGGTCTTGCAGCATTATCAGACACGTGATCTGTCCGCCCTGACGGTGTGACGCTAAGCAGCGCAGGGAGGGAGGCGGGACTGGGAGGGGCTTGGGAACGCCGACTGTAAGATGCTGGTAAAGAAAGCAGTATAGAATATATCAGTTATAAGATCAACAATAAGATATTGATGACATTATTAAAGTCACCATCGATCAGCATTGACTACAGACATGCCCAGGTTATTGTAGGCTACGAGGTAGTTCCTGGGCTGTTATGGGTGGAACGTCTCCTTGATGTTTGTCGATGTTGATTTGGAACATCTAGCGGTGATTGACGTAGAGTACCTGTGACATTATCTTTGTGTTTCCCTGTGAGTGACGAGTATTTTGTGGTTAAAAAAAAACCCCATGTGACCTTGCGTCACTTGAACATGATCGGACTACACATATGCCCTCTAGTTTGTAGACGTATTACTTTGTAGTGCCATCCACTGACTACAATAACACACTCCTATATATGGATCACTGAATGGCCCCCGCAACTTGAATGTCATTTGTTACAAATGGCATAGCCGTCAGTGAGTTACACGAACTGTGAGGATATAACTTGAGTCGACTTCCCCTGCCCATGTAAGAGCCAATGATTTGTTTTAGGGTCGCTCCGGGCTCATTTCCGATCAATCAGGGCATTATTCCCTGATTGACTCCGGACTCCAGCGTGCTTGTCAATCAAGACGCTGTCTCTTTACAACATGACTCGTACCTAAGCCACGTTTAACAGTGAACTATGACAAAGTGTGAACTATTTAACTAAACCCTAATTGTGTGGTAAACCCATCTCTTGCTGTAGTTTTGATAAGTCACATCAAACACCAGACATATTTGAAAAGAAACTTTATTCTAATGACAAGACAACTCTTTGTTACATCTATAAGAGAAAGTATAAAAACATTTGAGAAAATATACAACAGGTTAAGAAGCACCAGGGTTCTGACAGGGCTAAGTTTCCATCGTCACAAGACCGAGAGCCACATTTCAAATGAAAATGAGCAACACACACACACACTGACACGCACACACACGTTTTGACCTAAACAGATCTCTTGGCAACTGGCCCAGTCTAAACAAAAAGGCAGGAAAACAATGTTATCCCAAGAATAATAGGAGTTAATTAAGTAAAGACTCTGTAGTTCTTTCTTGTATGGGGAAATAGTGTTGTTGACCATCACAAATCATCTGCCATCTCAGAACTTGTGATCAAAGTTAATAACATCCATTTGTCTGTCAGCAGTAAGATTATTATATGACTATTGATAGATTATTTGGATTTGTATTGCACCTAGGATTCTTACAGTAAGGGTTGATAAGGATGTGCAAAATAGGATTGGTTGGATCTAGTGGGATCTACGGGAGTGATAATCTCAACAGATGCAATAGTGCAACAGGTAGGCTTTAAGTAATAAGTTAATTCATGCTTTGGGATGGCAAAAAAACAAAAGAGTAATGAGAATCTACATTCTACCACATTGACTGGTTTGTACCTCTTGGTATTTCAGGGAGTATTGGGGTAACACCGGGGCCATATCAATGGCTGCTGAGAGCTGCAAATCTGTCAAAGGATAATACAAAAAATGAAATGATTGCATTGTAAATAAATAAAAATTTGGTCTCGAGACTGGTCATCGACGTTCTATTCGAGAAATAAATAGCAGACAATGACTACAGTGAAGTACTTATTGACTACTGATCCACGTCTGCCAGAACCTTTGCAATTAGGCATTAGGGCTCTTAGTAAATTAATGGTAAAAAGTTGAACTAATGGAAATATAGGGGGAAAGGTCATGGGACAAAATCTTTGTCTTAACTTGTTAATGCATGACTCCTTCTGTGAATAATTATTATACTTTAATAAACAAGGGCCAACATGTGCACTTTTTTTGGGAAACATTCAATAAATGGCACAATATGTACATGTTTTAGCATGATCCCCTTGCATCTAATAGGTTTTTATCGATCTTTATGGAATTTGAAGAAAGAAAAAAAATAAAGTACATTCTAGCACTAGCAAAAAGGTATGCTTGGTGGCACTGTCTTAATGCAGTAAAGCACTTTCCTTCATTTAACACACTTGATCCATAAAAGCGCTTATCTGACTCTGACCACTGTTTGACTTGATCATTTAACGTGCTATGCATCTTCAGAGACAAGACGGAGTTGAAATAAAAATATAGTTTTGTACATACACAGCTGCTGAAAAAAAAAAAAAGCTGAGGGAAAAAAAATGTCTCCCTAAAAATAGTGCAACCTCAAGTTTTTAAGTTAGACTGCTACATAATTGCTGAGTGTAAGACGACAGGAGTGAGCTGGCCGGTCTCTGTGGTTGGCTGAACGTCCAAAAGGCAATAGGTTTCACCACCGCCTCTCCCAGAAAGGAAAAGGCTTTGAACTTCCTCTAATTTTCTGTCAAAGAGAAAGGAACAAAGTGAACATTACGATAATGATAACAGAAATTTGTCAGGGAAATGAGGTTCACTACTGAGGCAATGCTACCAAAAACAATCTAGAATAATTACCTAGAACAAAGTCAGACCACCTCGGTCCAGAGAGACCCCTCACCCGTGATTGTCTTAACATCTTCACAGATGGCGGTTGTGGCGCTCCAGTGGATACAATCACAGGAGGTTTCTGTTCTTCTTTCTGGCCAGTTTGCCTCCCGGTTAGCACTTCGGCTTGCTCCTGCGGAGACTTTGATACAGAACTAGAAGACTCGTCAGAGATGCCCTCGGTCTTCATTTTTGCCTTCCTTTCGGTTTTCACAGCTTCATCCTCCCTTGCCAGTTCGCCCTCGCTCCCTGCAAAGCGATAGGCAGAAGGGGACCAATCATCCAGTGTCACTGTGCAGGAGTCCAATTCTTCCTCTGCAGTGGACTCGCTGCCTGGCGAGTTGATCTTCTTCAGAAAAACCCGGCATTCCTTTAGTTTCTCAGGGCTCCAGGCTTTAGAGCTGAGGCTATCCTCTTTTGGTAAGAGAACAGCTGACCTGTGCTCCAAGCAGTCCAATGACTGGTGATCAGGTGACAATCTAGACAACGCTTTATCTCTTTGTTTCCGTGAACTCACTAATGGCCGCCAGTTCTTTCTCTGCCTTTTTGGCAACCCATTTCTCTGAAGGCATGTTAGGAACCTAGTCTTTGCCCTCAATAGAGTGGTTGAATACTTGCTAAGGGTTCTGCCCATCCACCATGGTGCTCCTTGATTCAGCCGGCCCGGCGCAAACCTAGAAGTGAAAAGCTGTCGTTTGATGTTTCTGGCTGATAAAGTTTTGTTTGCATTCCTCAGCCTTTCCAGAGCCAGCTGGTGCGCAAGTGGACTCTTTGGCACAGTTTTAGCAAACTTTTTAATGTGTTTGCGAAGTCGCTCTGCCTGTGGACTAGGGCAGACACTTCCTTTGTTGTTGGTAGAGCGGGGATAATGCATGATTTCGTATTGATTCCGGGAGCTTGCCTTTTTAACAATGGCCAGAGGTTGGGTCTCTGTGGTTTGCATGAACCAAGAGCAGAGCTGCTGCGTGCTGCAGGAACTTGGTTTGTTAGGTGGACAGTCAAAAAGCGCTCGTACAACAGAGGAATGCCGTGACCTCTTGCTCGGTGGTCCTGATCTATGTTTTAAGGACAAATCCTGCTGGTTGTCAATATCGGACACCCAGGTGTCGGAGACTAGTTGTATTCGTCTGGCAAATTCCTGGTTCAAAACCTTTTTTTCAGCTGTTGCTGCCCACCACTTCATTGTCTGTTGAGGAGGAAAAATTGAGTCGACTGATACTGCTGCAACCTGGCTCAAGTTCTGACAGGTTGGATTTTTCTCCTGTCTAAGTGGCTGTCTTTTACCTTTTATGTTTTCTGAACAGTCCTGAGCCTTTTCTAGTTTCCTTTGGTTAATGGCCTTGTTTAACAGAAGCTTTCTGGAGCTACGTATAAGAGCTGTGCTATGGCTGTAGGACCTGGATGATGAGGTGGCCACAGAGTGCAGCAAGTAGATTGAAGGTTTCCTTACCCTCACTGAATGGCGTACGGCTACTGGCCTATCTAGCCGCTTGGCTTTACCTTCATCTTTTGTCACACTCTTCCCCTCTGTGTGCCTGCAATCAATCCTTGAAGGACACTCAATATTCCACGTCTCTTTGGCAGAATTGAACTCTGGTAAGAGCGGTTTTCTTCTTTGAGGTTCTTCTGGAGACCGCTTAACATCCTTGTCGATTTGTATTTTACGTTGCCTTGGGGATACTGTAGTGACTGTGACAGAGATTCCAGATATCTTGACCTTTGCAGGTCTTCCGGGTTTTCTAATTGAGACAGCACCTTGAAGCTTCTGACATTTGATGTTACTGCTTGCCGGAGGGGCAGACTCATCATTCACAGGTCTGACCAAGTTCAATTCTTTTAAACACTCTGTGGAAGCTGCCTTGACAACATCAGAATGTTCTTGAGTGCCATGCAGTAAATTGTTGAAATCAATGTTTCGGTCCAGTGATTGTGCAGTCTCACGGAGCTCTGGTTGTCCATTGCCCTCCGAAACCACCCTTTTGTTTCTTCTTGATCGCCCATAAACTACCGTTATTTTCAGGTTCTTGTTTTCCTTCTCCATGTTGGCTCCTTCAATGGCTTTAACAGCGTCTGCATTTCCTTCTTGTATCGGATCTGAAATTGTCTCTTTCCGTGGACGACCAATGGGTCTTTTTGCCTTTTTTTCCAGCTGTGGACCAAGCTTTTTTGGTCGACCAGGGCGTCTCTTTGGAGGGGTTATTTCATGAGAGATCCCCAGATCTCCTGGAGATCTCTGATTTTCTGATCTAGCTACACGCTTCGATGGAGTGATTTCTCCTGATCTTCTGGAACCTTTAGGTGATACAGACACCCCCTTTGATGGGGACAAAGCTGATCTGAGTGTTGGGGAGCCTGATAATGGAGGCACAGATCTTGGAGGAGTTGAAGGAGATTTGAGAGGAGTGGAAACATTTTTAGGAGATGTGGAGGCTGATTTAGGAGAGGAGGCAGCATGCTTTAGGGGGGTGGCGATGGAACCAATCTGCAAGGTAGCACACTCTGTACCTGGACTCTTGTTCTTTTCAGGTGTTCCTGCCCATGATGACTGCTCACATGGGTCAAAGTTTCGCACTACTTGTCCACCAGAACTCGAGGCTGCAGACTTCAAGCAATAAACCCCTTCCTCATTTATAACCGGAGAGACATACATGATCTTAATTGGGCTATTAAACTCAAAGGGGAGATCAGACGAGTTAGGAGGAGGAATGTAAGAATTGTCAGAAAAGCTTGAACAGGACTTCAGGGTGGGTGTTGTAGTTTCAGAATCTGGAGCATGTGGTTTTGTCGAAGATGAACGTAACCTACCATAAGGTCTGGCTGCACAGTCTCTCACATTTGTTTCATAATTTTTTGGACTGTGCTTAGAAAGACTCAGCCTTTTGGGAGGTGAAGAGACCGAAAATGCCTGACTTTGATCCGTTGACTCTGCATCAGATGACCCAGATAGTTCTTTTGCCGTCAGGTCGCACTCTTCTCCAGTGGGTTCAGTAGAGGATGCTGCTTGACTTTGGGTTTTTCCCAAGTCAAGCAGGGTGTCCATGGGATTTGGGCTTTGTGAGTTAATGATAGTAGTAGATTGTAAAACACTGTCCACCAATGTTCTCTGATTGAAGATGTTCTCAGAGAAGCAAGCAACAAAGTACATCTTCCTCGGCTCTGTGACATAGGAAGAGAAACGCTGGGGAGGTACTATGTTCCTCTTGGATCTTGTGGCATCCCTCGAGATGCTTGACTGATAGGGCCTTCTCCGACCTCTAAGCCTTCTGCTACCAGACTGCCTTTTATCCAATTCCTGTATGCTTTCTTCTTCTTGTAAATGTTTGCCAACTATGGCATGCCCCTCGGCACAGCTGTAGCCTTGGCCATTTCCTTCTGAATCCACTTTGCAGGGCTTGGTCTGCGGTTCACTGGTGGGTTTCAGTGCATCTTGGACACTTGCCTTTTCCTCAATTGCAGGCACAATTTGTCCCTCTTCAATCGTCTCAATTTCCTCTTTTACTATGATCGCTTGTATATCTTCTTTCGCCTCAAATCCGTCTTCCTCGGCTTTGATGTTTTGCCCTTCCAACCTTATCTGTTCAAACACGGGACCCTCGACTCCATCATTCCTAGTATAGTCAGCGATTTTATCCTGCGTCTTTCCTGTCATCCTCCCATTTTCTCCTCTGCATGTTATATTGTCGTCTCCAAAAGTCATGCTCTCCACACTTATTTTGCCACTTATCTGGACCATGCCATTTTCCTGACTGAATTCTGTCATCTCTCTCTGGATTCCTGATTCCCTTGTAGACTCTTTCAGCGGCGTGGTGTCTGATGAACTAGATGCAGGGGAGCTGGAATTACTGGCATCTTTTAATTTTCTTTTGACTTGTGGCACTTTTCTTCTGCGATATTGGTCAAGCATCGCAAGCTCCCGTTTTATTGTTAAACTGTCACGTCGGGTGGACGCAAGATTGGCTGGAATTTTCATAGCTGCAAGGACCTCCTGCCTTCGACGGGCCCGGGTATTTGGGGACTTGGCCTCTTTGCTATCATGCTGATGAAATAGCTCACTAAGGTTATAGTCACTATGACTTCCTGTATGGAGCACTGTGGTGATTATTTCACTAAGATGGGCATCAGCGTGATATGAGATGCTCTGAGTGTTTGAAGAACTGGGAGGCCCTTCTTTCTCACTGGTGTGTACAGTTGGGGAGTCCAACTGCGGTGGCTCTTTATCCGGAGGTCTGATTGTCTCTAGTTTTTCTGCAAAACGATCAACAACGTCCCTAAGCATGCTCCCGTTTGAATTCTTCTTAGTTTGATCAGCTGCAGCTGAACTGTCCAACTCCTCGACAGCTTCAGTGTCTGAATGTGCTTCCTGCAGCCTTGCATCTAGATGTTTTTTGTCCCCAAGTGGAAAATGCTCGTCATGAGAGTGGAGAAGCAGAAAGGGAGGTTTTTCCTCTGTTCTGCTAGTGATGTCTGGTGGGATTGGAGAAAGCGGAGGAGGGGAGGGGCTGTGTTCTCTCTTTAGCACAGGACAAGGGGGATCCTCGTCTTCACCCTCTCTCTCCATTGTGTGCCTGATTTGAGCAAAGCAGTTGTGGCTTGAATGGCAAAGACATGAGATGGTGCGGTGACGGCTACAGCAAATGGAAGAGGCAGAGCATACCTGAGAGGAGGGACATAAACTGGGGGACGAAGTGGATGAACGCGAACAATGATTCTTGGTTTGGTGTCCAGTGAGGCGCTGGCAGGAAATGCAGTGGATATTCTCCAGGCAGAAAACGGGGTAGGATGGTACTCTGCAGCTCTTTACACAACAACAGCCCGAGCCCTGAGAAGCCTTGCTTTCACTTAGCGGATAGCAACGGAGGGTGCAACTAAACTTGGAATCAGCTGGACTGTACAAGGTCTTACTGCAACCTTGACGAGCACTGTCTGCAAGAGGGTAGTGAGGGCTGCCACTGCGACTTTTAGAGTGACTAAATGGAAAGCGACGAGGTGGCAGATTATTCTGTGACGTCATCGAGTGGTGGCAGCAGTTGGATACATCCGGGCCGACCAGTCTGTGATTGGGTAGGGACAGCAGTCCTTCCTGGCGTGCCAGCATTAAGATTTGGCTAATCAAAGAACGATGTGCCGGGCAAAGTGAGCTGAGAACATTCTCCAATGCAGAGTTCCCATTGACCTGGCCACATTCATCAGTCATCAGCTTCTCTGGACCACCCAGTTCTTCTTTCAACAGCAAGCTAGAGGAAAAACATACAAAAGACCAATGTTAAAACAGTGACACAATACAAAAGGTTACACAAATGGATTTGAACAAAAAGGCAAGATTCTCTAAAAGCTGCAATTCGATTTAAAGGGCTCTATAAAAATAAGACGAGTGCCATGTGCGTTGTCTATGCCATGGCATTATGCTGAACTGCTGCTTTCTAATCTATAGGTATCTATGCAACCCAATGCAGACGTAAACATCAGAAATCACACATACACATAACATATCATAACATAAAACAGGACAATATCACAGAATATCAGAATTATTTTATTGGATGAGTTGTTGAAGGCAAAGGACAAATCTCTGCTGAAAAGCAGAAGAAAACGATTGTAATAACGCTCAAAAACATAGGGAATCAAAAGCAGTGCAACTGACAAACATCCATGAAACCAAACAATGTTACTTCTTAAAGTTAAATCAGTCCTGCAAGCAATGCATGTTCTCCATAAAAGCAAGTCAATGATCTCAATAACATATTTGTATTATTATTATTATTATTAAAGTACTTTAGATTGGATTGAAAGCATTATTTTCCTCAGAATATCACCTTAAATGATTGTATTAGGAACTAATTACGATATTTCAACCCTCTGAGATTGGTTCAACCAACTTGAACATGTACTTAAAATTGTTTAGAAATGTTACAGATTCAAGCACCAATTAACACCAAATGAGGAAAAGATTAAGAAAGAATAAATTACAATGGCAAAAATGTTTACACTGTCATGCAAATTCATCAATTCACATTTCACTTTGCATCAAAGTGCCTCATTACAAATCAGGAACCACAACAATAAAACTAGTAAAATCACAGTTCTTAATCGCAATCAATAAATATGCAGCGACATCAACACAAAACATTTTCACAATAATTAAAAAGATTCTTACAAATCATAGTGCAATAAGTGGTATGTATAAATAGCCGATTTATATTTAATCCTCGATTCATCAGTAGTTATGTCCATAAATAAGTTGTGTGTCTCAAATAAAATTTGAGCCTAGTATCGGTAGGAGAATATACTATTCAGAAGTATATACTGTAAACTATAAAATCAAAAAGGACAACAAATAATCAACGTTTTTTTCCTACAGTAGACAATACTAAAACTGGCCTATTGACATAAAGAGAAGTCCATTCCCAGAGTAGAGACAGCCTCCTGAACCTTACAGCCGCGTCACAGGCACTGGTGTACTGTTATGAGACATTCAGTATTGTGTTTAGTTACCACGGTCTTTTCAGACAGTTAAAATGCCACTGAATCTCTAAGTTGGGTTTTGAGCAACTTACTTCTAGCCTAAAATGTACAAATAAACAGATGCATAACTGACAAAATCTTGATCGTTGCAGCATTTTCCGTATCGTTTTAAAAATGGGTGAAAAGCCATCACTAAGGACATCGCCAAAATACAATTTCTGTGATGGTACATGTTGGAATGGGCTCACTTGTTCCCTCATTCCCTAATCCTTGCCTACATCGTGAACACGATGTAGTATGCAGCATAAATACTCTGATATATCGCACACAAAGTGAAACATGCCAACGGGTATGGCGTGGAATTGAGGCCATTTGGACACTAAATGATGTGACGTGTAACCCTGACGTGTAGACGTGCAACCCTAACCCAAGCAGAAATAACCTGTCTGGGCGAACTACCTCATTGAATGAATCAGATGAAGCAAAAACCGCAAACCACCATGGACTGTAGTGTGGAGTATGAATGTAATGGGGAGTGTGAATGTATGTGTGCATCACTTGTACACTTCTTTTACGGTGAACTATGCCCATCACGTAGTACACTGTGTAACCTGACAGCACCATTAAATGGTGACACACTACATAGGGAACAAGTTAACCAATTACAACATGGCCGAGCTCCAAAGTGGCTAGCCAACCACACTTTGTTTTCAACATCAGTTCATCAACAAAGTCGTTTTTCAAACAGGTAGTAGTTGTTAGTTTTATGTTGGCTACAGACTGGCATTTGCAGAACAGCAGCTTGTCAACGAAATGAGGGCAAAATGCTGCACAGCATTTCTTTAATCTAATACGTGGCATGCTCCCGCTGAGGAAAATAGCTGATTTATGCTATTTTACATACGCCACTCACCAAAACTTATAAACTCTTATAGCAGTCTTAACTGTAAAGTGATGTTTGGAGTTGTAATACAGACAATCCAGTTCCAATTCCAACAATCACTGTTGAGGATGGTGAAACCACCATGATTCCTTGAGAGCTCAGTGTCCATTGAGCAGAACAGTTCATTCCTCAGCATACTCTATATATTTCTAATATATTTATACAAGACAATATGAAGGCGTAACTATGAAACACATTTGAATATAGGCAAGCAAAATAGATTAGCTTAGAGAGGTATATGTGGCATTGAGGTCAGAGCAAGACAGGCAGGCTGACACTGCAGCGAGATCAGTTAAAGCAGCTTTGTGTGAATACCCCTGAACTGCTGCTTTGATAGTAGCACAGCTGATGGGAGTGACTCCACAATGAGAAAATACACAAGGATTGGCGCTCACACGGTATCCCATTAGTCTTCCAATCAAGACATGCAGGCAGCTCCACCTCTTAACAAATCTCCAATCCCCTGCGTCAGCCTTCCAAAATCATTCAGTCAAAACGTTCTGTCCTCCCTGCTTACATTGCATGTGGTCAGAGAACCCCATTGGGTCATTAATGGGTGGGTTCTGTACGAGGTTGTGTGGCCCTTGATTCTGAAAAAGGTCTCCATGGTAAAGTTTTCAGCAGCAGTCATATGAGGTTGTAAAGAATAGAGCTACAGTAGCAGATCTAGAGAATATCCATCTGTGGTTAGAAAGAAAAAAAACAAGTCTATAAAAAAAGATACTATACAATAACATACTATTTTCGAGCTTATCGCACAATTCATACATGCG
The DNA here is from genome assembly GCA_027123565.1 of Phycis chesteri. Lineage (NCBI taxonomy): Eukaryota > Metazoa > Chordata > Actinopteri > Gadiformes > Phycidae > Phycis > Phycis chesteri. The sequence continues at coordinate 15,208,979 of JAOPJK010000108.1, forward strand.
TTACAGTTGCATTCCAACTATACAAATAATGTTTAGACAAGCGTTCACAAACACAGAAGGAAACATGGACATGAAATGGCTTTCCATAGCTAATCTCTTTAAAACAATTAATCTCTAAATGACAAAAACGTAATCCCAGCCCTTATAATGGCTCTAAATCATTATCTTAGGTGAGCTACCTAGAGAACAACTGTAACAATCATCAGCTCCTCAACAACAAGAAACCTTTAGACTTCAAAACAACCTGAATAAGCTTACAGCCAGAGAATGTGAAGGTTCTGCTTCTTCTTCTTCTGAGCTAGAGGGGGTTCCACGTGTTTGTGACTTAGAGGGGGTTCCACGTGTTTGTGACTAAGTCATGATTCAGGAGTCACAGTTGGAATGAAAAAGATGTGACGTCAGCATCTTTGTCTGACAAGAGAAACCTGGACATGGGAAATCCTTTTTTTTTTTTTTTTTAACAAAATACCTGTACTTGTAACGTCCCTGTAGATTTTAAGTTAAAACCGTTTGAGCCCATGATCAAGTGTGAGAAAGGTAGCTCAAAAGAATGGCCGTCATATCACAACAGACAATGTTAAAAGGTTAAAAGACCTGAATAGCAATCTTTTTTTTTTCTCTCTATAAAAAGGCAAGTGCTGTTATGCATTTCCAGAAAAGCGTTATCCTGTATGAGGTGGAGAAGTTGTTCCCTTGTTGTGACCATCCGGACATGACTTGTGGTCTAGAGCCTCTTCTGGTCTAGAGCAGCAGCTGAGGCAGTGGTCCCTGAGACGCCGGTCCTGGCGCCGGCGCCGGGGACCGGAGAGTTTGACTTGAACGGACACGGGGCAGTGGACTTCTTCTTGGGCGGGTTCTTGAGCGTGCCGGAGCGCTCTTTGACCTTGTACTCCAGTGTGCTGTGGGGAACGCCGTACACCCCCTGGGCCTTGGACACGCTCATGCGGCCGCCCATCACCATGGCGATGGCCTCCTCCAGCAGATCGTGGTCGTACTGGCGGTAGCGCCCGCGCTTCTTCCTCGGCTGCTTGTCCTTGTCGCGGCGGTCCCCGCCTTCTTCGGAGTCGTCCAGCGAGGACCGCCGCAGGTCCAGGCGATGGGGTGAGGGATCGGTACCGCCCGTGCAAGTGGCCGGCGTGTATGGAGGTCTGAGTTTGAAGAGGGCTTTAGCGGTGCCGGGGGTGACGGCATTGGTAGTGCTCGCGGCAAATGAGGTGCTGTGGTGCGGTTTCTCCGGCACGCCGTTGGACTCGGCCGTGGCTGGCCTGGCGTCAGAAGTGGAGCGGACCTGAGGGATTCGCAGCGAGGCGGGGGCCTCCAGGCTGGGAGTGGGGCTCGGTAGAGGCTGAAGGGGCTCCTTGAGCTGGGGAAAGCAGAGCGAGAGCGTCTTCTGTAGACCACTGCAGAAGACGGCGGGGAGGTGATAGTCGCCGTTCTTCTCCACCACCCCATCCTTTTCCGCCTTCTCTGCCCAGGCAGCCACGTTCTGGAGGACCAGGCGCGCCTCGCCGCCCAGCGTGGACGAGGTAAGGTTGTGAGAGGCGAACTGATCGGCCTCATCTCTACTTTGCAGCGCGAGGTGGTGCAGCAGCTCCAGCCTCTCCTCCGCCCAGCCCTCCAGGCCCTGCCTCAGGGTGCGTTGGGGGATCCCATAAAGGAGGGCGGCCCGCTGCTCCTGCAGCCTCCCTGAGCGTACATCCTTTAAGGCCTTGGACAGCAGCCCCTCTGACAGCTCCCAGCTTCTGTCAACGTAGTCCTCCCTCTGCCTGCGCTGCCTCCTAGGGATGGGAGGACCAAACAGCAGGGTCAGGATGGTGGAGGAGATGGAGGGGGGAGAGGGTTGTGTGTTTTGTTTTGGCAAAGGGAAGACAAGAGGGGCAGAGCGGGGGGTCCACTCCTTTTTGCCTCGTGTCACTGTGTCTCTCTTACGTTTCACTATGTTCTCACACAGACACACGCAGGCTGCTGCCTGCCTCTTGCACGCACGCACACACTGTGCGCGGCAAAGCCTCTTCACGTCCAGGTGGGACAGTTTGTGAATGGCTGTGGTTACTTTGGCACTGGCGCAAAACCCCTGTGGTTTTGTGATCTCCTTCAGTGACAGACCTATGTGCTCGAGGGTAAGGTAATCACACTCAACACAAACGGAGCAGTCAGACAGAACAAGAGGCGGAATCACCGCTGAGTAACACCACTTAGTCCTACGTTCATCCCCGAGCTGCAGCCAATTGTTACGGTACCACTCAACAAGATGTAAAAGAGTCGCTGTTATAGATTTGGCAGGCAGACACATCCCTTATAACACTTAAGTTGACTTGGCAGAAACATTGATAAAAAAATAAAAAAATAAAATAAAAAAGGTATCGCAGATGAGTAACAGTCCTAGACATATTTTCGGAATTATTCCTGAAAATTTTTTGCAGGGATTCTTTCTTGGTGTGGTACTTCTTGCTTGGTGTGAATAATTTTCTTCCATCAAATTGTGAATCTATATGCGCATTGACGAGTGGGTAATTAGCGGCGTAGACTTCAGAGCAGCATGAAATATTAATTTTAAATTTCACTCTTTATGAACTGGACGTTGTTTTTTTCAGGACTTTGTAAGCGGACTCAGAACCTTTGTGAAGGAGTTCCTGATTCTTCTTACTTGTGGAAAACAAACTAAAGTTTGTCAGAAAAGATGGCAGTAAAGAAGCACTCACCCTGAGGGTTTGTGGTCGGCTGACACTGGTGTTGCTGAGCAGGCAGAGTTTCTCTTGGAGAGGTCCAGCACAGCATCTGGAACACAGGGACAACAAAAAGTAGCCACAAGAGTAAACAAGAGCCTCTTCAAATCACCAGTTTGGGATGTTGTCATTGGGTCAGTCGAAAAAGACACGTTTCATCGCTCCGAGCTAACAAAAGCCCTTCTGTACCGAGCCCGGGTTCCCTGTCCTCGTCTTTCTCACGGGTCACTGTGAGGTCCAAGGGGGCGTCCAGATCGCCCGCGGTGGGCTGAGGTGACAGGTTGTCAGTGGTGAGGCCATTCGTCGTCACGTGGACATGGCTCTTGGAGGCATATTCAATGGCAAACTTGTGGATCATCTTCTTCATCAGTTCCTGGGCCACCAATGGGACGTTGGGATCACAGCTGTGGGGCACATCTGGGGAGCAAAAAGGCCCACGCCGCTGGTGAGCATCAAACCAGCAGATCTAAACGAAGTGTTGTGAAAACTAAAAAGTCGCCTGCGACATCAACTCAGCGAGATATTAATGAGCCACCTCTGTGGAGGCGGGTCTCGTTCCCACCACCTCCCACGGGGTGAAATCCCACTTGGCTCCAGAACAAAAAGCTAACGTCGATCCTCGATTGGAGATCAGCCCGATGCTACAGCATATCCACCTCACCTTTCTTGTTGAACACAGCTTGGAGGAACTGGTGAGCTGATTGGCTGCTCTCCGAGACGGTGGGGGCCTGACAGGGCGAGTAATCTGAAGGGCTGGAGAGGGGGGAGGCGGCTGCAGGGGGGAGGTCCTGTGGAAGAACAGTGGGTAAGCACCTCGCCGAGCCCTGTACTCCACCTGCTCTCAAATCTCAAAAGGCGTGAACACAAAGACTTCTACAGCGGAAGAATATGGGATTTCCGTTCAAACTTAATGAAATGGTTATGGGAACCCCTAAATCTAGCTTTGTGACAAATGGTGAAGTTAAATGTGTTTCTTACGCTGAGCTTATCCAGGGGGAGGGTGCAGAATGAACAGTGAGAGCAGCTGGCTTCCACTGACCAGTCAGCCACCTCGTTGGGTTCACAGGCTGAGGGACACATTGAGCCAAGCACAAACATGGAAGATACGGTTACTCACACACACACACACACACACACATATATATATATATATACAACCACACTCACACACACACACACACGTACACCCACCATCAAATATGTTGAAGTCTTTAAGTAGCCTCGGGCCATAGATACCTTCCAGAATGCATTCAACCCCTGCAAAGAAAAATAAATAAATTACATGGTTGATCTTTCTGCGGATCATTATCAAAAAAGGCCAATCCAATAATGCAGAATCTCAGTTTAAGGTTGAAGATTATTACCTACGTGAGTTAATACTAGCCAATATATTAAAAGGGCAGGGCGGGTGTATTGACAAATCATTTCCGTAATAAACACATGATACAGATCAGAAAAAGTACTTTCTGACAGAGCACTACTGTTGTTAAACTGTAAACTGAGAAACGACAGCAGCAGAAGGGGAGACAACAGTGAGCCCTGAATGAAATCAATCGAGGTGATAGATTAAACCAAAAGATCCATTTCCTTTATATTAAGTTGTCGACAAGTGAACAGGCACAGTTCAACAGAGAGCAATACACTTGATTCAGCTTTCTCAGAAATGCGCCCCAAGTATTGTTGACAGGCGCCTTTCATACGGTAAGGTAAACAACTCCGAAGGTAAAGATGACACAGACAGGGCCATTGAAATACTTAAGATAAGGATAGACACCACCACTTACCCGGAAAGGGACATTGAAATACTTAAGATAAGGATAGACACCACCACTCTTTCCCACTCATTCAGACGAAACACAAGAGTCTCGTCCCCAAAGCCTTGAGATGTTCCGTGGCCCAAACAGACAGGGAGCGTTGGTCAAACGTGAGGCCCACTCAGACTGTACCCAGGTATTCACGCATAAGGTAAACACGTATATACATCATGCATCAACAGATAAGAGAAAAACAGGTACATAAATCAGATAACTTGTATGTCGTATAAGTGCTCAAAAAGTACGAGTGCTCGCAAGAATGATAAGCAGAAAAGGGCCTGTGGGTTCATTTTCCATCACACTGCCGTGAAACGTTTCCAGTATAAACTATAGACGTGTCTAGCCGGCTCCCTTAAGTGGACATAGGGACGTAAATTCGCCACGTCAAACATAACACAACTGTCAATAGGGTCAAGTGTATTGTTAGACCGCAAGTGTCGCCAAGATTTGAAAATAACCCGATTAGTCCAACAGTGCCCACTACACCCACAGCGAATATAACATCCCAACCGTAACCGGACCAACCTGACCACTGTCGACGCTGAAACGTAAAATCGGGTAAAAACGACTCGACATGCCAACATCAGCCCCGTTACCGTCCCCCTCCCCCAGACCACGCAAACGGATCTGTACTGAGCCAACATCCATGTCATTAATAACGGACAGCGGGATTGATGTGGTCCGACTGCAAATGCATTGAGACATAAACCCCAAGAAACACAAGAAAAATGACCCCCCCCCGGTGCCGCTACCATGGGCGCTGTGTAAAAAGCTGGCCCAAAATGTAGCATGTCTTGGTGGATGACTCGGGCTGGACAAAGAACGGGCCAACAGAAGACAGCTAGCCAGTCAGTTAGCAAATATTAGCCTACCAGTTTAGCTCAGTGTTAAACAGGCGACCCGCGCTAGTGTGCTCACAGCCCCACCAGCCCTATGCTACCGACGGCGGCTAACCCAAGAGGCTCACTTAACGGCTAGCTAGGCAAGCTAGTGCCATCTGTCGATGTGTTGTTAAACAAACACTCCCCTTGGGTCGGACATTGTTTTTTGATGCAATTGCACGATCGACCGTCAAAGCGCGACACTCACCGACGCAATGGATGAGTTTGTGCCGCCAAGAATCAAGTTCCCGCTTGAACCCTTTCCTTTCTGCCGTGCATTTTGAGCTACGGCACTGTGCAGCCGCCATTCTGTCCGTCCGCCTTCCCCCCTGCTTCCTCTGTTGTCTTGGAGTTCAACGTCACCAGGCGTGTTGGGAACTCTGTGGTCGGGATCCTACTGCAGCAGTTGCTCGGCGCATCTTCTTCTTCTTCTCCTTTTTTTTTTTTTTTTTTTTTTTACACATGAAGGCGCTCTATAACGCCCGTCAGGAGCATTGCTGCAGCCCACAGGTTTGGAGGTCAGCACTTTGGAAAGTCATGAAATAATATTTGTAATCCAAATCACGTCCCGTTAAACAGTCCCGCGGTCGTGCACGGATTCTGAAACTAAAAGCCTGAAACCTCTGATTCGTCGAGAGCAGGACCCAGCACTGTGCGCAGTGAGAGAGAGAGAGAGAGAGAGAGAGAGAGAGAGAGAGAGAGAGAGAGAGAGAGAGAGAGAGAGAGAGAGAGAGAGGTCCCACTAACGTCTGCCAAAGTGCAAAACAATATTCCCCTCCCCTTCCATACCTCTTGTAGTGCAGCAGTACATGTTGCACCGTTTCAGGCATCCCACACTCAGCACAAAACACACATTGACCGCTTACTAACCTGCAACAGCCTTGCTCCCAAACCACAATGCCCCAACCTGGTTCTGTGCTCAGCCCATCTCCAATAACAATGTGCAGTTATTGCCCACCGATGTCCAGACCGTTTTTTATTAGGCTACCTAACTGACTTAATTTGACCAACGTTAGGTAGGTTATGTTGCAATTTAGATAATTGTACACGTTTAATGATAATAAGTGTTTTGTTCGTCTATGTTAAACTAAATATCACTCGTTCTAATCAATAATAAAGTCCCTGCCGGCGTTAAAGCTCCTACCACCGGGCATGTGAAACAAGGCACTTATAAGGATCTAAATTTCGGGGATCTCTGGCTACGGTAGGTCCCGATATTACCACACGGGGGCAGCAGAGTGTCGTAGATCAGGTTTTGTTTATCATCCATAGGGCTGTGTAGTTACATGGGAGAGCAGTGATTTAGATACCGCCACATGATCACAGGCGAAACCACGTCAGTGGACAGGCTTCAATGCAAATAATGAGATAGACAACAGTCCGGTCAACCCTCTCTCGCTACAAAACATTTTGCTTTATGGCTGTGAATATTTAATTCCCAGAAGTACAGGATAACTGCTGTCAGGATAGAGAGTAGGCAGTGTTATCAAACGGAGGATAAAAGAAATAGATATCAATGCAAGAGCAGGAAAGAGAGAGAGAGAGAGAGAGAGAGAGATGCAGAGAGTAGGATACTACAACAAAGCCTATAGGGCAGAATAGAGTAATGCAATTGAAGGTTGAGCTTGAAAGAGACGTTAAGTGTCAGCCTTCCAGCTGGGATTCGTTGTCACGGTGACTTAGAGCATGGTCACCGTGGAGATAGTGATGAAAGACATCTGCCTGAGGAACAGCATTTTGGGTCAGAGCATGACCAATAGCCTACAGGCCACCCTGCCCCAGGATAGAGGTGTTTATTTGCAGGGTTAACATAGTGATGCATGTATTGCATGTGTGTGTGTTTGTGTGTGTGTGTGTGTGTGTGTGTGTGTGTGTGTGTGTGTGTGTGTGTGTGTGTGTGTGT
>JAOPJK010000108.1:15295008-15307066 GCA_027123565.1 Phycis chesteri
CCAACCTTTTTTTTGGTTGTTACTGCAAACAGAAATATTTTTAAGGATGGCCTTATATCATAGCACTAAAATGGACATATGACGTATAACCATGAATCAGGGGGTACATTATTAATCACTTAATACAGAAAAATGGTCGATTGAGTATTGTTTTTTTTTTTTGCGTTTCTCACTTGTAGTCTCTGAAGATGTCATGGAGGAAGTGGCGGTCGATGCCAGGAAAGAGGCTGTACAGCTGTTTCTCCTTCAGCAGCGCGGCCCCATCACGCCGGTCCAGGTCTGCACGACTTTGCCTCGTCTTGGGGAAAAGTGTGTTGGGTGTCAGCGAAGGGAAAAGGATTAACAGTAGCGGACTAAAAACTCTGCAGTGGAGCTAAGGCGTTGACCAATCAGGTTGACCTGAAAGATGACATATATCCAGGTCTTTTTTTTTTTTTACATGAATAGTAGTCAAAAGGTAGGATTCCAAATATTAAAGAATAAGTTGAATAAAATAAACAAAACCAAAACAATACACAAACCTAAAATGTTAAGAGTGAAAATTCACCACTCGGCTCAATGCAACTCCTTCAATGTAATGTACAATCATGTATTTTGCAACAATGTTTTCAGTTGGTTTTTGTAGTTTTTTGAGTACTGGTGGCTGACACGGAAGGCTGTTGATTTATCTTACTGTGTGTATTTGTAATACCTTCTCCAATTTTTGCTGTCGAGCGTGCTCCTCTGTCATAATGTCCCTGAGAGACACCTGAGGGTGGGACACATTCCAGTGGTCCATCATTGGGAAGTCAGCCGGGGCCTCTGATTGGCTACCAAGCGACGCATAACCATCTGCCCCAATCAAAAAGTCTGCTGGCCGGGTTCCAGCTTTGGCTGGCTGGCTGTCACCCCAATGAGCTGAGCCTACATAAAACATTCAGATGGCTAATGTAAAAAATAATAAAGTCCCGTAAACGTTGCGACAAAAAAGGGTTAGAGGTTGACAGTAAAACAGAAGGTTCTACTCACTTTCCTGAAGCAAGTGGTAAGACAGTGCCGCTTGTCTCTGACTCTCCTGTCAAACAAAAATGTCATATGTCAACACGCAGGTATGTCAACAATGAAGCTGCATCAGTGGAAGTCATTGTTTAGACTCTAGACTCACCTGGATCGTGTCCTTCCACTTTTGGTGGAGCAGTTTAGCCAGGTGTAGATCCATGCGCACAGAATAGTCATCACTAGAACATGCGCCTGAGTGTTGTGAACCAGACATGGTGATTCACGGTTAGGATAATACCATGTGAACAGCAAAAAATTTACTCTATTGCCTACAAAGACCGCTTTCAGCATGTTAGGGCCTTGATGTTTTGTGTAAGCCAATAGCTACCTGCATCTATTCCCACGGGTCCAAAGAGTTCGGTCAGCTGTAAGGCGAGCTCAGTGGGAAGCGTCAGCTCCAAACTACGGATGTCCAGGTGCCGGCTTCTGTTCTCCTCCTGGAGCCTCCTTGAATTCCTCTCATCCCGTAGCTGTTCTTCTTCCCTTTTGTCGGCTTCTTCGAGCTCAACTAGGAGGAGCCGGGTCATCTCGTCTACGTCAGACAACTCATCTCCACCATACTTGGCAACTAAGTTCTCAAATAACATCCCCTGGTCAGAGCTCTGAAGCTTGTGTTTCTCCCTGATGGGTTCCGATGTCACTTCCTGTCCAGTGTCCCAGCCCGTTTCCATTTGTTCCTCTTGTCTCAGCAGGGAAAGCAGTGGCTGAGGGGATTTATTTAGGTTTGCTCTTTTGCCAAGATGGTCCCCGCTTGTGGGTGTCTCCTGAGACGATAGCGCTCCATGACTTCCTGAGATCTCATTTTTTGCCCTTGATGCACAGATATCCATCAGCCCTGATGATTCAGTATTAGAAAGAGACTTGTCACTACACTCACTCGCTGTTCTTACCATTTCCCTACATGCACTTGCACTGGCTAACACCTGACTATCCTCCACAGCAACAGGTGCTCCTGGCATTGGACCACCTGGCTGACTGTCCACATTGGTACTAGGTGTCAACCCCATGTTCAGATCCCTCTCCAAAGTATCACATAATGTGGCTATGTTCTGCTCATCTTCCCCCCAGACATATCCCTGCCCCTCGCTGCCATCATCATCATCCCTGAAGAACCTCTCCTCAGAGTCCAATAGCAGGTTAGTCGTCCACTCCAAGTCCTGGTGACACTTGTCATAGAGGTCTTCCAAAATGTCAAAGCTCACCAGTTTAAAGTGACGGCTGAGGATGCGCAGGTTCTCCAGCCGGCTTCTGGCAACCCCGACCTCTCTCTCCTCCACCTGTGTGCCCTTCTCGTGCCCCATGCGGTACGGCACCTCGCAGTGGCCAGGTGGGTACACTGCAGTTGCCGCAGAACACACAGAGGGGACAAAGCGGAAAGGGTCGCCAGACAAGACGGTGATGTCACTGGGGCGAATTACCGCGATGACAACTGCGCCATCAGGTCTGTGGTGCTGATTAAGGCGCCAAAGGACAGCAAAGTCCTGTGGGTCTGTTTGGGTGGGACAGCCATTGTCTTCTCCCAGGTGAAGGGGGTCAGACTGTGGCTGTGTCTGCGGGTCAGGGATTGAGTCAGGGAATGGGTCATGACTGCATTTAGAATGGAGGCTTAAGTTACAATCAGGACTAGAGGTGAACTCAATGTCTGACTGAACGCTACTATGACGAGAGTTTTGGTTTAGCATTGTATCATTTGGAGTGAGATCTGTGGCAGGTTTAGGAGCAGGGGAAGGGCAGTTTTGAGTGAAGGTGAGGGCTAGTTTGCAGTGCTTGCCTGACCTACGACCCTGCCGCTGCTTGCGCTCCTGACTGCCCCCACCGAATGAGCTGCCTTTAGTCTCAGTGCTGCCCTCGGAGGCAGGACTCTGACCAGCTTCACCACTGTTTTCCACCAGAGAGCCACCACTATCTGTACGACGAGTGCCCTTATCAGTGTAGCCAGTAGTGGGCCCTGCTCCAACCTCAATTCCCATATTAGAGATTCCCTCTCCGTCTTGGCAAATGTTTGTATTTACAATCCCTGTGGCCTTCGGTAACTCAAAACTAGGATAAGAAATGCAGGCACCGGGATCCGTAGACTCTGACCCAGACGCCACGTCTTTACAAACCGCTGGGTTGGGATCAACTCCTTCTCCACTATGCTCTACTAATTCAACGGCGTCCACTCTTAACTCAACCAAGATGGATACAGACGCTTCACTAGCCAACAAGGAAGCGTCTGCCTTCCAGTCCAACACACAGTCGGGCAATTCAGACCTGACACTGTCACTCCTGTTTATGTTTTGTTCCGGGTCTTCTTCATTAATTCCATCACCTTGGGACCCTTGGGCTCCACCTCCCGCCTCCCAGTCTCTCTCCGACGGCTCTCCGGAGTTGGACGAGAGGCCGCAGTCCAACGGGGAGCAAGTTTGTGTCAGGTCATCGCTCGTCTGAATCAGATCAAGGAGTTTCTGAAACTCTGTTACATCGGGACCCATTTTGGCTTTAACCCTGCCACCCTCTTCTTCCCTCCCCCGCTGTTTCTCTCGTCTCCTCGCCTGTCGCTGCTCCATGCACTCTTGAGAAGGCCAGTCCCCGACAAAATCTAAAAGTTCTGGCCTCGACTTGACTTCCCCCTCATCTTCCGCCTTTCCTGGTTGGTCAGCATCTCCCACCGGATGAGCTGAATGAGAGCCATCAGGGCCAACCACTCTCTTTCCCCTCTCCCTCCTGACTCTTTGCCCTATGGACTCCGAGAAGGCCACGGGCATTTCATCATCATGCTGGTCTTCATTCAGTACCGATTCCACAATGCAGTCAGGCACTCCTTGATCACCGCCCAGTGGGTGGGCTTCCAGTTCCATATCCAAATCTTGCAAATCCATGTCCTCATCGTCATCATTCACATTTTGAGGCATTTCTTGCGACTTGTTTTCAGTGGAGTTCTGGGTACCATGTGCTGCCATGATGCCTATTGGGCCTTCCCTGGTAGGCCCAATAGATGACACATCAGGAAGTGAAGAAAATACATAGGGGTGGGGCTTTTCAGTTCCGTGAGCAAATCCCGGCTCTCCTACCAAGTCCGGGCAAAGAATCTCTGATGACATTGGTCTAGAAAAAGCCAAACACATGTCAGTTACAGGTTAGAGGCTACAGCTAGAGGTGCAAATGTGTCCCCAACTGAACAAGTAATCATAAAGGAAATCATAAATTACGAAAATATGTATTTGAAAATCACATCTAGTTGTTTATACCACAACTGAAATATATAGCAGCATAGCGCTACTGTGGTGGTGTATTTAATATAAGCAGTGTAAGTGTAAGTGTTAAGTGTAAGTGTTAACTATCGCAGAGCTTTTTTTGCGCAAAAGTAAACAAAATAAACGGCCTACAAAATGATTACACGTTGACATTTAGTATCTGTGTAATCAATTATAATGTGGGGGTATTTCTTACATCTCGAGTCACAGATATCATAGTCATACCCTTCAAAGTTAAAACCTATCAGATGTTTTGGATCGGCAATATCTTAGTAGCCTATTGCTCATGGTATGCACATAGGTCAGTTTTATATTTAAAACTGAAAACAATGAAAACAATCCAAGTTCAAAGTTGGGCTCAAAGTTGAAGCCACTCACTGATGCAGGGGTTGGGACCCCATGATGGACTGGATGGAAACAAAACGCTCGTAGTTGTCCAGAATGTGACGGAGCTTTTCGACTGGCACGTGATGCTTGTTGCGCCTGGACATGAAAACACCCAAATACACGCACAAACAAACAATACAGATCGGGGCGTTAACTACATACAATCCCCCAATGTATTCACAACAACCTGAAATGGATGCCATATTGCTGTTTCAGATTTTCTCACCTCGCTAGTTCCCTTGGCTTGTTTTTCCACCACGTGTCCGGTTCCCGAAACAGTACCTTGTAGTTATGGCTCAACGCCTAAGAAGGGCACACTGATCAATACCTTAATAGCCTATTTTCAAAAAGTGAACTTCCACAACATCGACAATTTCACAAACCAGCCATGTCTCTAAAATCCCGTTTGTCTATATGATCAGTGTGTAATACTGGCAAGATATTTGTTGGTTATAACAACAACATTAACAATCGCCTTAGGCAGGCCTTTCAGGACCACACGGTTCTTAATCCTGTCCCACAAACACAATGTCAGATGCCATTGACCCCCACCCAAACAGGTAGATAGGTAACCTCAGACAGCAGACTATAACCGTGTGTAGGACAATAAATAAACCCATAAATGGGGCACATACATATGTAGATTAGCAAATATAATACAACAGCAGCTCAAATTAGTGAAAGCAATGTAAGTGGCCAAAATGAAAGGCCGTTGGGGAATATAAACGATTATGTACTGACATTGCTGCAGCCCTCCTGAAATGACACACACATTGTGTGTCTGTTAGGTGTTATGTGTGTGTCTGTTAGGTGTTATGTGTGTGCACAGCAGACAAACCTGCGCGACATATGGCTTCATCTCCCAGCCCTGCGTGTTAGTGTTGTCGATGATAATAGGACTTGCACCCCTTGCAAAAGCTTCCCGAGCTGTGGAATGAACAGAATGAGACAGGACACAAACATACCAACTCAAGTGCAAATATATGTTATGTCAATTAGTCAACACCAATGACCAATTCATGTAAGTTGATGTGGGCATTTCGATTGCATTCAATTTGGTGAAGATAGTTGTGTTTACATCTCTTGTGGTTCCACTCATGGGCCTCTCCCAGAGCAGAGGGATCAAAATGATAATTTCCATGGCGACAAAAATAATCATCTGTGCTCAGTACCACTCCTCCTGGGTTTTGTTCCAACATGGCCCTGATAGAAACAGACACAAACTATTTACAATTTGGTAACAGAAGAATGAAGCCCACAGCAGCCTTTTGGGAAACTATGAAATAATACTGACCAGGCCAAAGTGGACTTGCCAGACCCTGGGGCTCCACGCAGAAGCACAAGTACTTTCCCTTCAATATGAAGCCTACTGTGTGTGGCAGAGGCCCGCGGGGCAGCAGGCGGGGCCCACGACTTAGGAATGGTATCGAGCGCTTTAGGAGACCCCTGACTGCCAGGCCACTGGTTTGACCAATGCGAGGCGAGTCTGACGCGGGTGTCCCAGGGAGATGGAGGGAGAGCCACAGGGGTGATGAAAGTTGGATCCTGGTTTCCATGGATGCGGGGAGAGAATGCTGGGGACTCTGGGTTCCAATACGACGGTTGCCACGTTTGTGGCACTACCTTCGATCTCACCACTCCGCCCATGTCCCCGGAACATACACCCTTTGAGCCCTCGGCAGCAGTGTCCGCCTTCTTATAGATCTGAAACGCAGACGGCCGACCGGTGGCCACTAGATCCAAAGAAGCGCTTGGTTTGGCTTTGACTTCAGCCGATTCACCTGGTGATATCAGGTGACTGTAATTTAGCACACATTCTTCCTTCTTCGCATCCTTCCCATCCCAAAAACTGAGCCGGTCAATTGGAGAAGAGGCTCCAGGGGTACCTGTACTTGTGGCTCCCGGCTCCAGGCTGGACTGGAGCAACTCGGGGAGAGCATGCTGTGGTACTGGGGGTGGAGGGAAGGAGGACAGGGGGGCGGCTGAGAGATACTGAGAGCTCAACAGGTTTCTTTCCTCTTTCGGTTGTGCAGTCAATGTCTGAAGCTCTTCTTCAAGGAGAAGGTCCAACTCCTCTGTCAAAGGAGATGTTGGGAAAGGAGAGGACAGTGATTCAGATGCTTTAGGTGGATCCAAGTCAGTGCTTTGGTCAGAAGGGTGTGGACTGAGGAGGGCTGCAGCAGTGGCCTCGAAGCCTGAGGCAGGGCCTGGATGTGGGACAGCAACTTCTGCAGCTACGGAGAGCTCCAAAAGAGAATCCATTGCATTTTCCACTAGACAGGGAGATATAAATGCATATCAATATAAAATGCATAAGTATTGTATGTATACATGAATAAAAACAACATTCCATAAAACAAATATACACCGAACGAATGTTTTTGTGGCAATTGCGACATGCATTAGATTATGTCAAACTGCCATTAATGTAACTAATGGGTTTTTCGGTCCATCACGTACTGAACTGAAACACTATTGTAGAGCACAGCAAATAGCATGTATACACAGGGACATGAGTGTCCATACAGCTTAACGAATAGCAGGTGCAAAAATACTAAACCAGTCGCAATCACATATTTCTTTGGTAATTGATTCCCCAGTTCTGTGGTCCCAGATCATGATGATCAGCATGAGATCACGACAACCAAGCCACATTTGCAGTGCATCAGTCATGCACACAGTCCGTCTCTCAAACCCGCCACATGCTAACAAACAAGCTAGTTGTCTAGCTCCGTTTTAGAAGTTAACAGGCGCGTCGTTGTGTTCGCTACCTTTAAAACCACACTCCGAGAGCACGATATAAATGACTTTAGGGTCCAGGAGTGAAAACATCTCCTTCATGTTTTTCACGATTTCCTCTTTTTGGGATCGCGGCATCAAGGACAGATCGCTCGCCATAGCACTCTCGTATCCACGCAAACCGCCCGTGGATTGGCCGCTGCTCTGGGTGTCGTCGTTTGACAGCCCGGGGACTCTTGCGGGACTCTGCGCGTTTTTCTTCTTCCGAGGCATGGCCGCTGTGGCTGTGTGAACCCCGCTCGTAGCAGACGACGGGTGTTTCATTCACGGGCACACATAAACACACACAGTGGAACCGCGGAAACAAAAGCAGTTGGCGCACGCGTGAAAACACGTCGCCGGACCGGACCGGGGAGTAGGGACGGCTGGGTGGACTTTTCTGACGCGTATTTCCCATGATGCATTACAACTAGTTATGATGAAGTTTAGAACTGGTTCATTTCAGGTGTGAGGTAAGAGGTGGTCGTGGTGGAGTGAAGGTTAAAGTGATTGTGGATGAGAATAAGCGTTATGGTAGTCTGTGCATCACCCGCAGCGAAAACAAAAGTATTCAGTAATAGCACTCCCAAGTGGTAAAATGGGAAAATCAAAACAATTGCCCAATTAAAAGTTTTTGCATTGAACACATTTAAAGTTGACGTAGAAATTGGAAGTGCAAGTTGACATTATGAAAATTATTTTTAATTTATGATTAGAATGCCTTCGGATACCCTCACCCCCCGCCCTCCCTGATGACAAATCATTTCATGATTGATACCTAAATAACCACAACCACAAAAAAAAAACTACCAACACAATGCTTCTATAACGATTCCAAAATGGAGGCGGTCCTAGCGATGTGCAAGCCCTACAATATCTATATTTTTCTGCATGCCATCAGGTGCTTGCATTTCTCGCTTCTTCGGGCTCCCGCCACATCTGTCCAGGTGCGATGCCCGCCTCGTACCGACGGGGGCGCTGCAGCCTCAGTCTTCACGCAGAGCACTCGAACTGCATTGACTGAAGGCAGAGAGCTTTGTGCCGAAACTAGAAACCTAATCTGTGTCAGACAAATGAATTAAAACGGGCCACTCGAGAGGTAAATATTTTAAACGATTACTCCCGAGAACACCTGAGGATTTCTGTTGTTGCGGTGGACGCCGACTATGTTCATTTTTAAACCACGGGGATGTTCAAAATGAACCGTAGGGACAAGTTGTTGGTCAGATGAAGGCTCCGAGAGGACGGTAGCAGTATTTGCCTGTAAACTAGCGGCAGCAGGAAGCGATGTGTTGAAGTTGAAAAAAGAGAGAAACAAGTAAATTAGCCAAATGCTCTTGCTGAACAAAGTGACGGCGTTTGCCAGAAACTGCGAGATTGGACCACGAGAGGAGTGTGCTCACTCTTAGTGTGTATACTTAAGTTGTACTCCGTGCTGGCGTTGTAGCGGCGGTGCTCGCTGTGATGGGGATCTGTGGAGAGCTGCTCGCGGCCTAGGCCACCGTGTATGCTAACCTGTTAGCCGTGGCCACTAGCCGCTTGCTAGCCAGCTAGCATCATCTGCTACTCCACTGTGGAATACTCCCGCAAAATTGCTAATAATTTCAGTGCAGCTAGCTCACTAGTTATCGTATTGGCTAAATGTGTGGTAGTTTGTGACTTTATCCAAGGACATGGCTCGAGTGATTATGCCGAACTAAACAAAATCAGTGTTCTGGTTTGTGTACCTTTTTAATGGTGTTTGATAACGTGAACATAGAGTTCATTTCTAGCTATCTGTGTTAGCATGGGGGGCATACGTACAATACTAGTTTTATTTTAGCTCAGTTAAAACACTTTCTGTCGTTCGACCGTGTGCGGTGTAGAACTGTGTATTCTGCGTTATTGTGAGGAAATGCACATTGGATAACACCACTTGTTTGCAAATAAGAATTTTGTCAAGTGGGATAGGTTTGTTGTCGTGAACTTTTGTTTTCTGACCCATAGAGGCCAGTAGAAGACCGTCTGGAGTATACACAAACAAGCATGGAGTTTCAACCACAGCAGAAACCGGCGGGGGACGGGAAAATCGTCTATCCACCGGGAGTAAAAGAGATTACGGATAAAATCAGCAATGATGAGATGGTCAAACGGTTAAAGGTATGTCAACAGCCTTTTCTGTGTGTCTGCTACAAGCACCAACCTATGGTTGTTCCACCAAAGTTACAAGGTGAACATCTTCAATGTCCATAGGAACCATGGACATGTGCCAAGACCCTGTTGCCAATGTATTTACATGGTGTCATGTAGGTACATGTAGGTGTCACCTACACATGCTATTGCAACGGTCTGCTCTATATTGACTGTTTTCACACCTTTGTTCCATGAAGACATTTATATTCAAGAGAATTGTATGGTATTTATGTAATTGGTGAGTTATTACACGTGATAATCTGATGTAAGCCATACAAACCTACATTTACCAGTGTTTTATGAGGTGCAGATTAAAGATTTCTAAGGGGCAAGCAAATTGGTGTGTCTAGCAGCATAGGCCTGCTGTATAAAAAAAGGCAAGTCATTGTGTCCTGTTACTGGAGAGAGCTAGAACATGACAAAACTGTTCCAACAGCTGGGTTACTCCTGCTCCAAACTGTTGTGTATGGAATGCCATTTTTTCTGCCATACACTTCTTTCTGCTTTCCATGACACTTCATGTCATGGAAAGCACATTAAAAAGCAGTCACACTGAGTGTGTATCTGTAGAATCCATCCTTAAGATACATTCTGGCCTCAGTTGTTTTCAATTAGTCAATTAGTATTTTATCTCCTGTCATAGATGTTGACCCAAATGATGTGACAGTGACAATAATAAACCCTCCCTTGTATGTTTCTAGTCCCTCCCCAGTAGTTGTTTTAGCAAGCTTAATACGTTGCACGTTAATACGTGTGAAATTGTAAATTTGTGATTATACATTTTCATGTTCTGTTTGTAATAGTGTGTTTTATCATGTTCATTTTAAGCAAGAATGTAAACCCTTTCAACCCAGGCACAAACAAATCACCCAGCACGTCTTTAGTTTAAGTCAATTCACCAAAAACGTTTGGCTACACTAATGTTCACTGATCTGTTCAATGGCCTGGCGCACTGACCAAACTGTTGAAAAAAGAAACGGACCGTTAAGGCATCGTAAAATTCCCCATCTACAAAATTGCATCCAGAGTTGGTATGCATCATCCATTGTTGCTGTCGTCAAGTAGGAGGTGCAGTACTTGTCAGGAAAGATCAAACATCCAACATGAAGACATGAGATCATCTGTCTGAAGAATGGTGAGCTCCCTGTAGGGCCTTCATAGAACTGAATACAGAAAACATGACAGCTACAGACCCCGGGCTCTCTCCCAAAAAGCTGGTCTTGCTTCATGGGACAAGTTGTCTCCTTTTGTTTTTACATGGACAGTTTCAGGATTCAGGACTTTTTTAGTTTACAACATGAAGCAATTTACCACCGGCAGAGACATTATAAGTATGTAGAGTGTGTTTCATTCTGATACCCTTGCGCACATTGTCACATTTTCCTTTGTATTCCGTAATGTTGAACGGTCGTCCATAAGCTAAAGATATACTTATGCCCATCAGATTGCCAAACCTATGTTTTCACACATGTACCGAACAGACAGTGGGTGACAAATTAGGATGCAGCTTGTGCTTCTTCAGTTTGTAGTTGTAATTAGTTGTAGGTAGTTGTAGTAGTTGTAATTAGTTGTAGTAGTTGTAATTAGTTGTAGGTAGTTGTAGTAGTTGTAATTAGTTGTAGTAGTTGTAGTAGTTGTAATTATTTGTAGGTAGTTGTAGTAGTTGTAATTAGTTGTAGGTAGTTGTAGGTAGTTGTAGTAGTTGTAATTATTTGTAGGTAGTTGTAGTAGTTGTAATTAGTTGTAGGTAGTTGTAGTAGTTGTAGGTAGTTGTAGTAGTTGTAATTAGTTGTAGATAGTTGTAGTTGTAGGTAGTTGTAATTAGTTGTAGGTAGTTGTAGTAGTTGTAATTAGTTGTAGGTAGTTGTAGTTGTAATTAGTTGTAGATAGTTGTACTTCTAGATTCAAGCCAGTATCATTTGCTGAAGGAACATTTGGCTTTATTCTGTACCACTATCGGTTGTTGTGTTGCGTAATGAACCATACTTTATTATAAACACCTTGTACCTAATTGAATCCTCTCGAATTTGGTTATTTCTCAAACCGCTTGCCAAGTGCCTTGTGAGACTAACATTGTTTAAAGGGAAGATTGTAACTTTTACTGTTCTTCAGCAGCGAATGACGAGAATACGACTACGGAGATGTACATCCACAACTGTTCCAAATGCCAGAGCAGACTCAAACCATGTATTCACATTATGCTCTTCTTTTAAGGTGGAAAGTGGTAACAAGGGGTGGCCTAGTATGCTCAGAGGGAATTTGCATTGAGAGGTCAATTGCATTTTAAGCTAGTCTGCCCGCTGTGTAAACCGCAGGAAGTAATTGGAGAGCTGTTGTTTTCCTGGCAGTTATGTCTTGTAATGCAGTTCCCAGCACCTTTTTTAAGCAGCACAATTGACCACGGTGTGTTTCTTCCCCGTGAACATGACTCACCATCGCAGTATATA
>JAOPJK010000108.1:15936884-15948932 GCA_027123565.1 Phycis chesteri
AAAACACTACGCTAATATTATTGTCTTTTATTTGACCAAGAATAGTTTTCGTAGTTGTAATTGCTGTTAGAATTGTTTTCATCATTGACTTAGAACACAAGTTCCTTCCAGGCTTTGCCAATACCAGATCAACAAGACATAATTTCTGTTGGTTGTCCTGTCTGCTTTTTCTTTATCATTTCATAATCACATTTAATTTACCAGAGGCACATATTGACTGGTCTGTTGTTGCTCAAAGGAAAAAAGCAACTAGACACAACATAATGAACACATTAAAAAAGATCGCATCAGCACGTTTTGAAAGTAATACATACCCTGTTGAAATCGATTCTTATTTAATGTTGAACACACAATTACATGCAGTATACTGTATGTGGAAGGGTTGGTTTTAATGACAAATGTATTTAGCAGCAATTTCAAGTTTTAAACGAGGCAAAATAATACCAAAAGTTTGTGACACACCGGGCCGACGGTTGTCTGTCGGTGAGCGTCTGTGGCCCTAGTTTCCTTGGTGTGTCCCACACCGTTGCCACTAGGCTGATTCAGCAGTTTGAATCGGGGCCGGAGGCCATCGGTGAGAGAAATCACTCGAATTTGACGCTCAGTTTAAGCCAATTAGTACACAAGAAGAGAAACTGAAGAGATCAAAGCAGAAACCGACATTGTCAAGAGGACATGCCTAAAGATATTGTCTCATTTTTCCAATTCCATCTCATCTGATCGTTCAACATTTTCACATGTTCTCAATAACAAGTAGCTCTATTGTGAAACCGTCTGAGCAAGAGTAGCGTGAAACGGTAGGCAAATGGCGCTTTGTTTCATATCTGTATATATCCGCAGTCTGACGTCTTCTGGTGTCCCTTTTCTGAAAGTCGTATACAGACTACCGCCACCTGCTGGTCGGGAGAGTAATTTCCTCTCACGCAGGTGCAGAACGTACGTGCTAGTTGGCTGTTGGCTGCCGTCTGCGCGCTGGGTTTTAGCACAACGTTTTGGTGAAGACACATGTGACGCAAGGCGAGCCAACAGTTGGCCTTCGTCAAAGTCAAAGGTGTGACTGGGCCTTAATAACACAACAGGTTGGTCATTTCATAATCATGAATAGAACAGGTCGAAATGTTATTTTTCTTTGGTGACGATCTGCTTCCACAATAGCACATGTGTGATTTCTCTTTGAGTGAATAGTGCCAAGTACAGCAGGGCAATTTCATCGAAACTTTGCAGAATGTTCAAATCGTCTATTTGTTTGGTGATGATTGAATGTAGGCCTACTCTCTAACTTTTGAAACTGCGCGTCTTCGGAACATTACAGCCGTGCCGGAACCGCATCGGACTCGGACTGATGAAAAAGCAGCTGGTGTCCCCTCGGCAATCATGTGCGGTATTGTAGTTTTGGGTTATGAAAAATCGCATCACAAATTAAAAGGAAAAAAGGACCAGTTGATAAAAACATGACTCTCTGGTCTCTCTGCTAGCTCTGACTCAGGCAGGGACAGAGACACACGAGGGATTGCTTTTATTTTTCTCCAAACATTCAAATATTTGTTCCGAAAACCTTAACAATTACCACCGGTTTGAAATGATATATTCGTGCACAGCCATCGTAGATAATCAACATGCCAAAATGTACTACACGGGTACCCTCTCATTCCCTCTCGCCTCCTGTTTTGGAAAGTGTGGGGTTTGAACACATAAAGCTGATTTTGAAGAAAGGAGAGAGGGCGAGTTGGACACAGAAATGTTTGTGTTGACGGGAGTTGTGATGGCAATTTGATTTCGTTGGCGGAGATGATGGATCGCCGGCGGTCAGATGATTTCAACGTGTTAGCCACAGCCCTAGCAGTTGCATATTGCACGGGGGGACGCTCTTTTGCCAAACCTCTTAATAAATATCGTTAAAATAGTTACGACAATAATTGACTTGTGTTATGACATTAACCTGATCACTGACACACACTGACGCATCCGTTTTTGCTAGTATTAGCGCACAAAAGCTACGGGATGCTGTGCTACGCAACGCTACATGACCTGATGCTTACGTGCTTAAAAGTGGCTCCCGGGTTAGCCGCGTTAATTGACTTGCAGAGTTACAGTAGCCTAGTGCCTGTTCATTTGAGGGCAATACACTTGATTACGTTCTAAAAGGTTTCTAATGTGTTGCAAATAGTGGCACCTGTTTTGAATGAGCTATGTGGAACACGTCTTCGGAAAGTGATTAAAAGAGTGTTCCCTTCACATGAACAGAAGCTAGGCTACTGTAACTCTAAACATCTCGTTTGAATCCGGATTAGACAGACAAACGCCAATGTTCGTATACCTCGGTGTATCCCTTTAAACAGCAGGTAAATTGTTCAGAAAGAAAAGAGAAAAACAAGGTTCCTCCAAGAAATCAATCTTGTTTAAAACTACTGATAACAAAAAATATATAGAGATGCATTATGCATGGAAAGACAAAAATTGAGTTTGCACACACAAGTTTATGCCGACTTCCCTTCAAGAGATTGGCAATGGGGTTCACAGGAATGATTGTGTGTGTGTGTGCGTGTGTGTGTGTGTGGGTATGTGTGTATGCAAGTGTTTGCGTGTGTGTGTGTATGTGTGTGTGTGAGTGTGTGTGTGTGTGTGTGTGTGTGTGTGTGTGTGTGTGTGTGTGCAAATGTGTGTTGCGTGATGTATCTCTATGAGTTCGCTCGTCTGTTGTCCCCCACGCAGAGTAGTTCTGTGGAACCCAGGAGTCACGTGACATCCCAGAGATGTCACAAGCAGACTAATGAAGCCTTCCGTTGTCCTTTCCTTTTTCCCTCAGGAGGCAAGAGGGGAGACAAACGCACTATAGCTGTGGACATTCTCACATGCTCAGAGAATAATTGAGCTGTATGGAACACATGGCTGTTAATTAGTCAGGATATCAGATTCCTCATATACAGTTCTATGCTATTCTGTCCATTGGGAAGCATCATTTATGTCTCATTGATTGTCACTGCTCACTTGTAAGGGATTTATGTATCTTGAGGAGCTATAGTCTCTCCCGGGGGAATAAAGATAATTGTAATAAAGTGTTGGGGGAAGAATTCCAGAACAGCCTTTGAATTGCCCCCCCATTCAGCTGATCCGAAGGTAGATGACATAACAATGTAAAAAAAAGGACTGGATTCTTGGCAATTAGCTATGAATCATCCCAGCAGTCCATAAATCACACCTTAGACATGGATAGTACACACACATAGACATTGTGCGCATGCACACACACACACTCGCACACACACACACACTCGCACACACACATACACACTCGCGCACACACGCACACACACACACACACACACAGATTTCATTCATTCATTCCATTCACGCGCTGCAATTTCCTGCCTAGGAAAGTGTTTATATGTGCTTACAGTGCAATTATAAATATTGCCCATTTAAAGCTGCTGTAGGTAAGATTCGAGAGTTGTAAAGGGAGAGAGAGAGAGAGAGAGAGAGAGAGAGAGAGAGAGAGAGTATAGAAAAGTGCAGAAGAGTCCAAAAAAAGTCCCCGCTCCTGCAGAATGTCATCCCTGAGCCAATCAGAGAAGAGACGGCCTGGTGGTTGGAGTGTAGCCAGGTCTAAAATCACAGTTGTCACACACTGATGCAGGCACAGTCAACCGGAAGCAGCCGACAGATGGCGTTACTATTTCTAACAATTCTATACAAAATATGTATGCAAAAATCTAAAATATATACAAATATACAAAATGATAGCTCAATATCTTGAATCTTACCTACAGCGCCTTTAAAGGTACAATGTGTAACAACATCACCATAACATTTCATCAGAGATTGAGGAAACCTGGCAAGTCGACATACTGGCTCCTCCGATAACAATGTCACAGCCAGTATGTTCTCCCTTGAAATATCCGTTCTGGGTGGTACCATTTGTTGTTGTTTTGGCTCCTGTGTTATGAATCACTATTCTCACAGTACCCCGGGTTGCCAGATATGGAACTAATTGGCCCACGAACGCAGCGCGCCGCGGCCGTGGAAGCGAGTTGTGCTGAAACACGAGACAGCTTTGAGCTTAGAACGATATCAAGGCGGAAGCCCCACAATGAGTCCACAATTTGCAAACAATCAATACATTTCAAACGTGTACATCGTACAACGTATAAGCTGATTAACCGACAGTGTTGGACTCGTGGTTGCTGGTCATTGTGCGAAAGAAATGAATTGTGCTCGTCTCAAAATAGAAAGTTGCGCTCGGCTTACCTTGTGCTCATGTTTGTTCTTGTTCGTGTTCTTCAATCTGGCAACCGGTGTGCGCTTTGAGTCTGGTGAGAAGGGAGCAAGCAGAGACAGCTCTCTCCAACATCGTGAATTCGGACCGCAGTCCCCATTTTAAACGCACGGTGTGAATTTTACATACTGTACCTTTAATGCTCATCCGTACCATGTACAGACATGCGTGTTTGTTTAACATGGACTCACTCAGTGGCACTCAGTAAACACTTTGTATATACCGCCCCCTCGTGGAGGCGGAGATTATTGCAGTAATATGTATATAAATGTGGTAGAGTAAGTGGTATTCTGCCGTTCTTCATATGACATATTGTCCATCGCAGATATATCCAAGATCATTTCTTATTTAAACAAGTTCAATGGTAATGACCCATGCCTATTCTTAACATATAACATAATAATGTAAAAATGCATCCAACTGTTAATATTGGGCCCAATACCCTGGATGAGTATTCACAATTCTAACCACGTCCCAACTCAGCACAAACTTCTAAATATTATATATATTATATATTCTATTTTATATAAACCTCTATATTCTGGACAAACTGGTCATATAAAATCCAGGTGATCTTTGTTTCTTGGTGGTGGCATTCTTCAATATCCTCTTTCTTCTGCGTCATCCTTGAGCTTATTGAATCAGATCTGGTGAATTAAAAACTCATTCACTCTGGAGCTTCAGGCCATCCCAGTCTTCCCCTGAACCCACCTGGGTTCAGGGAGTCATTCATAACAAACCTCTTCCTCCCTGTGCGCCCCCCCCCCCCCCCTCTGTGGCTAATGTTGGGGAATGCTGGAGAGAGAAAAGTGCAGGTGCAGCTGTTTTGTCAGTGTATAATCCCTCCTCCTTCCTTTCTCTGGGCCGCCTGGGGGCTTCTCAACCGCTCTGCGATTGTCTCCCTTCTGCTGTAACCAATGTCTGAATGGGTGTGTGTGTCTGTGTGCGTGTGTGTCTACACTTGTATGTGTGTGTCTGTCTCTATGTGATTGTATTGTGTGCGTGTGTGTGTGTGCGTGTGTGTGTGTGTGTGTGTGTCTTTATGTGTGTGTGTGTGTGTGTGTGTGTCTTTCTGTGTGTGTGTGCGTGTGTGTGTGTGTGTCTGTGTGTGTGTGCGTGTGTGTGTGTGTCTGTGTGTGTGTGTGTGTGCGTGTATGTGTGTGTCTTTATGTGTGTGTCTGTGTGTGTGTGCGTGTGTGTGTGTGTGTGTGTGTGTGTGTCTTTATGTGTGTGTCTGTGTGTGTGTGCGTGTGTATGTGTGTGTCTTTATGTGTGTGTCTGTGTGTGTGTGCGTGTGTGTGTGTGTGTGTCAACACGGACCCATGCGGCCCTGCAGGGTGGACCAGATCCTTGGGAAGGGCCAGATCCCGCTGGACAAGAAGATCAGAGAGAAGCTCCTCTCGGAGGGGGACCTCCTGGAGGACATGAGCATGCTGGGCCGAGTCTGCAAGGTGGAGCGGCAGGTTGGTGCTGCACACAGAGCTCGCCCCTCAACCGGCCGCCGTTAGCTTAGCGCTTAGCTTGTTGACTTCCATTTTGTTGCGCGCGCAAATCCTCAACGTGTGTGCGATGTGTGTGGGACGTCAAAATGTATTTAGCGCTAACGAAAAACCTTTAATGGATTAGAATATTTTTTTGAAGTGTGGATTCAGGCTGATACCAGTTTTACATTCAATTATCACGTCCGTCATTGTAATGCACCTCAAGCTGGGACCGTGAATCAAATAGGTGGACGTCAGGACGGTGGAATATTATCGCGTAGACCTGTGTGTACAACGGTAACACGTCTGCCCGTCTCCGCCGCCCCTCAGGTCCAGTCCATTGAGTCCAAGCTGGACTCCCTGCTGGACATCTACCGGCAGGTGCTCAACAAGGGCCCCTCGTCGGCCCTCACCCTCTCCTCGCTGCCGCTCTTTGAGCTGGAGCAGACCTCCGACTACCAGTCCTCCTTCGGCAAGGACCGCTCCTGCTCCACGCAGGCCAGCAGCGACGGCGTGGGGCCGGCGTCGGGCGGCTGCGTCTCGCGCTCCTCCGGCAGCGCCGCCGCCCAGCTGTCCCAGGGCGGGCTCCACCTCATCCTGGTGCCGCCCAACGAGCTCAACCTCAACCTCAACACCTCCGCCTCCGCGCCGCCCTCGGCCCTGGGCTCCTCCCTGTTCAGCCCCTCGCCCCTGCCCCACCACCACCACCACCACCACCACCACCACCTGCCCCATCGGTACCACCACCACCACCTCCAGGCGCAGCCCGCCGCTCCCGGCTGCGGGGGGGACGAGTCGTCCATCCTCAGTCCGACCAGCGTCGCCCCGGAGGGGGTGGGAGGGGGCGGCGGAGACGGATGCTTCCCTCTCGTGGCCAGACTTCCACCCCCTCCTCCGCCGAGCCGGACCCTGGGCCCTGGCAAGGTGGCGCCGTTGAGGTCCCCGTTGGACCTGCGTGGGAATCACCGGGGGCGGGAGGACCGCGGCGGGGCGGCGGACGCCCTGGGCCTGGACCTGGGGCTGGGCAGGCTGTTGCAGGGCGGCAGCAGCAGCAGCAGCAGCAACGCCAGGCTGAGCACCAAGGAGGAGAGCTCCTGGAGGAGGCACATGAGCCTGGAGATGGAGCCCCTGGTGCCGCTGGCCGTGGGCTGCTGCCTGGGCCCCGACCCGGCGGACCGCGGCCTGGGGAAGTCCATGTCGGCGCAGGATCTGATGCAGGCGATCCCGTGCGGCAGCATGGACGCCCACCACTGCCTGGGCCTGTCCTCGCCGAGCCCCAGCACCGGCAGTGACTCCCCCTCCAGCTTCCCGGGTGGCTGCCAGGACCCCGGAGGAGGAGGTGGAGGAGGTGGAGGAGGAGGTGGAGGAGGAGGAGACGGATGGGGGGAGGAAGACCTCTTCATCAGCGACAGGGACTTGGAGACGAGGGCCGTGGACTTCCTGTCTCAGGGGACGCCGGAGGCCCGCTACTCGTCAGAACTACTGAGGACAGGGGTGAGGGTGGGCGGCGGTCCCGGGGACTCTGAGCAGAGCTTGGCCAGCGACCCCGCCTCCACGCCCTCCGCCGACAGCACAGAGTCCCTCAACGCGCCACACGTACGGCTAAAATAAGCACCGCCAGCCGGACCCCCTGAAGAGGTGTGGCCGTACCACACGGTGACCCTGGGGGGGTTGGAAGGAATGTGGCGCGGCTCATTTTTACATTGATCGAGTTGTTGATAGTTTCTTTTCATACTGGTTAATCACACATGACATATCATTGCATGATCATTTTTATCCTTTGCGAGGTTTAAGCCTGCAATATTAAAAGAAGACAAAGGTTTTTGTACAACCAAAGCAGAAATGAAACAAAAAAAGAAAACACATTTGGTGAATTCAATGGCGATTGACAAAGTGGCTTCTGATCGAGGTTGTCTGGTTGACCTGAAGACATTGCATGAACACTGCATGTTATTTCCGTCGATGACTAAAGGGGCGTGCGGTACGCAGCGGTTTACTCTCAACAATGCAAGTAGTTAGAGATACCTAAGCCTTACATTTACTCCCTGCGGAGGGTTAAGAAAATCTCCAAGAATCCTCCTCTTGTCTCCAGTTATATGAGACGACGCCATCGTTGAAAAAGAATGTCGCCTCAGAAAGGCACTTTGCTCGAACTGTTGTAAAATGTGTGCAAGATGACCAGAAATCCTCTGTTGATTTTCTGAGTAGTAGGTACAAAAATTGTCAACGTCAATAGTCAAGTACTGATATTATAATTTGTTTTACCCGTCTGCAAGCATGCATGCAAGTGTCATTTAGCGTTATGAAATGTCCAAAATGAAATCCAACAATGTACTGTAAACAAACCCAAACTGAGAGAAGCCCACTTTTCGGACACCGATATCACCAATGTGTCACCATTTTTTGTGAGACAGTGGGCTTTGGTCATTCTGGCGAATGTCAACTGTGAGTTACACAATACAGATGTTACACACACACACACACGTTAACATGTATGTGTGCAAATGAAGATACATACAAGCACACGTGCCAGCTCATCCTTGTGAATGCATGTTTACATGTGGCGACAGACGTGTTTTATGTATTAATTGTGTCGTACATGGGTCTCCTTTGGTCACACATAAAGAGCAACCGCGTCCTGAAAATGAAAAGACAAATAATCCGTAGTAGTTTACGTGCGACTATACACACAGCCGCTATGGGTTGAAACCAGTTGAATGTCATTTGACCATTGGTCAATGGGATCATGTGTATTGGACCAGCTGCAGGCTTACTCAACAGTTCCTTTTGATCTGATGAAATGAAAATAACACCAAGAGAAAGGGGTTCATTCCACCACTTCTCTCGTTCTTGTAAAGAATTTGTTGGCGAGTGTGCATCTCTGTTTTTGCTTTATCAAAGTGGATTTTGCTGTAGAATGTATAGCTTATGTCCTTATTCTACAATTACCTTTTGAAATAACGCCTGTTGCCAATTGGTTTTTCTGTTGTTTTTTTTTACCATGATATCAATTCAGGGATATCTTATAATGTTGGTGGATGTCTGCCAAAGTCTATCCTTGGAAAATAACTATTGTTCCTTCCAATGTATGGAGACCATATTTCAAACAAATCAACCAAAGCTTTGCTGACACGCAGCCTCCAATCAGCCGTCAGGACTTCAGAAAAACAGTTGAGATGAAAGCGTTTAAGATGCATATTGAACACTTGGCAAATTTGATTCAGCTGATTTTGTTTCAATCCATCCAGCAAGTGGATATTGTGAGGATCGATGCTCTTTATAGTTAGATTGTTATATACCGAAAGATACTTGTGAGAATGACTCTGCTATAGCTATTAATCATTTGCAATCACCGTTCAAGTAGACAATATAACATTGAACGTGTACGACTCCGGCGCTGAAGTGAGGTCTACATGTGCAGTACATATATGGTGCCTTGCTTCTATAGTTCCCATTCAGTTCCACATTTGCTTTACTTTTAACAATGTATGCCTTTATGTACCCATGACAAAGAAGATTCTCCCAGTCTTTACTATGTTTTTTTTTTTCTTCAAATATGACATGGGCATTTTTATGTTTTGTAGTCCAAAAATGAATTTGCTACTGCAGAAGAAAAACTGGCCTTTAACATGTACACACTATGTCTCATTCATTTTAATTTATTTAAATTATGTGAACATATTTACACACTAGTAATACTTGTTTCAAAGCCTGTTATGTCATGGAAATGCAAAATTAACTATAATTCTCATACATCAATAAAAACATTCTTGCTACCTGTTTTGTCCCGCTGCCTAAATTATTTCTAACAATGGTTTACTATTCCATATTTTATGAGAAACTACAATGAATAATTGTTATAAATAAAATGATTATCTTCTTTTTTTCCAAGATCAGGTCAGATATTACATTTACCGATGCATTCGAAATGTAATGCATTTTGTGTTAGTGTGTTTGTACGTTTACAGGTCTGCAGGTGGTGACTGAAGAGTCTGTGAAATTGAATGTATATTCCGGGATATATTTCTGGAGTTTTGGAGAAGGAACTGATGATTGTATCAGAGGAGGGTAAAGAGGTGAGGAGGTGACATGTGACAAAGTGTTCTGGAGCATTCTACCTAGGCCTTCCTATTGCGAGGAAAAGTTAAATCTCTGAATGGGTCGTGTCTTTATATGCGCAATAACAAACAATAAATAATAACTGCAAATGTATATTTATACAAACAAATAATCATGTTTAGGCTAATTATTAGGATCAAATGTAATTTCAATTCTAGATTGTTGTCATTGATCGCAGTTTCATCAGCTCCCCGTCCCCGAAACAATAGGTCATCTTGCATGTTTGTATGCGCTTGAAGCCAGACCTAAAAATAACCCAGCTTCCTAAGGTAAACCGAGATTTGCATCTGGGCTTCCTCTGGCTTCCTCTGGGTGCTTACGTGAATGTACCGTGGATGTGCTGGCCTAGGTTAGTGTTGATCAAATTTCTTTCTGATATTTTAGTGCTACATGGGATTCAGTCATTTGAATCGATTCACCTTTTTATTTTGGGTTCATAACGCACGTTTAAATCACAAGCTGTTGAAACGCCTGGACCGCAATGGCTCAATATGGCAAGTAGGCGGCGACATCGACCCAGCCATTGTGATTAGGGAGTGAAATACACACACAACACGGCACGGTGGCGCAGTCGGTAGCGCGCCTGGGTTGGTGGGCTCGGTTCTCGTCACAGGTCCTTTCTGCGTGGAGTTCGTATCTGTTCTGTTTTCGTCGGTTCACGCTGGTGCCTGGTGCCTAAACAGCCCCAGTGGTGTGCGCGTCGCCCTGCAATGGACGGGCGAGCCCCTGTATTGACGCCCGTCTCCCGCAGAGCTCGAACTGATTCGAAACAATGGAATAATGGCAACACTCAATTAAGTTATTAAAGGCATCGCGGTGACCGTAGTCCGTCTGACGAGGACCTCGTTGATCGGTGCGCGTGAGATTGGAAGCGGGTAAGTAGCTAGCGTTATCCCTCACATGCAGATGAGAGAGATTGGGGGCGTGTACAATGAGACGAGATTAGCGCCCGCGTGCACGTTCAACAACAGTGTCCGCGCGCGCACCTGTCCTTACTCACCGTCGTGGAAAAAGGGGAATCTCGTCTGATGCATTTCAACACGCAACATATGGTTCGAGTGGCTGTGGCCGCGGGTTGATGTCAGCAGAAGAAGGTTCATTACCTTTTGTCTCTTTTCTGCACAATTTCCGCCGTGAAACATTTTTTTTTTCCTCCCCCGTAATTATATTGAAAAAAAAACAGTCCCAGGGACGGGCCGAGCCCTGGGCTCGCAGGAGTGGATTAGAGAAGAGTTGGCCGTTAAACGGTAAGATATTGAGACATTGCTGTGAAATAACATGCCGGAAAAAAGTGATTTAATGGCAAATGGGCCTGTGTTTTGTAATTTATTGGGGTGCGGTGGCGAGTCTAAAACAAATAATCACTCACCAGACGGCTAGGTATGAATTATGCCTAGCCTGGCTACACTTCAATCAAATACTTGTTCAAATTAGTTAAGATGTTATGCATACGCAATATGATCTAACTACAATGTGTCAACTTACAGGGCACAAACTGTAGCCCAAAATATTGTTGTTAAATGTGTGGCCTCAGGCTGTTGATTCATTTGAAAGAATTGCAGTTTCGTTCTCTGGCTCGTTTTCCATTGACAACTTGATTAACAGTTGAATTGCATTTTCTAATGCAGTCTTGGTAGGAACTCAACATTTCCCCTGGGTATGGTTATCACACACACACACATACACACACACACACACACACACACACACACACACACACACACACACATACTTCTACGGCATCAGTTCTGCACCAAGCTGTAGCAAAAATGCACAGAAATAAACAAACATTAAATTGCATTACTAACTTTGTACTCTTTGCTAGAACTGTAGTCTAGCTGTAAGAACTCTATTCTACAGCTGAACTTTCATTGTGTATAGTCATGACTCACACTACAGAAACTGTTAGAGCAGCAGCCCATTTTTTTCTGCTTTTAATCAAATAATGTTTATTTGGGTTCTACCTCCAGAAATGCTTGTTCAGATAAAGTCATCTTACAATTTTGCCTCACTTTTTTTTTGCTGCATCATGCTTCATCTTGTTGGCCTATTAAATGCTTCATCTCTCTCCCTCTCTCTCCCTCTCTCTGTCTCTCTGTCTCTGTTTCTCTCCCCTCTCTCTCTCGCGCTCTCTCTCTCTCTCTCTCTCTCTCTCTCTCTCTCTCTCTCTCTCTC
>JAOPJK010000108.1:17056758-17067175 GCA_027123565.1 Phycis chesteri
GTGTACACCTGTTGTGGTCGGTTTACGAGGGAGGAGACCCACTGCTTCAGTGCTTGTGTTTGTGTGTGTGTGTGTGTGTGTGTGTTCAGTTCCATAAGAGCCTTGGAAGAGTCAAATAGCGTGTTAGTGGTTGTGAAATCATTCACGACTAATTAAACTCAGCAATATTATGTCAGCTGAATTCCGAGGCCAGATCAAATAGCCATGCAACACTAAAAACTGGATAGATTTAAACAGCTAATGTCAATTAAGATCACAAAAGAGCAAACAGAATGATTGCAATAAGTGTTGAAGATGTTTCTAGACTCGTCTTCCATGATGTAAAACCAGCGATAATGCATGCCTCGTATTCTGAGCCACAGTAGCCGTGAGATTAAAGGGTAGTGGAGGCATCCTATGGATAGGTCCAGTTGTTCTAAGGAAGCCTCTTTCATAGAAGTGCTCTAGGGGACAGTGGCTGCACATTTCCATTTGCATTGCCGTGATGGCCTGGAGTGGCATTAGAGCTAAATCCAGTCTGACAGCTAGAGGTCCGGGGCTACAGATTAGTCTGACAGTCTGTTGGTCTGCATCAGAGTGAATCGGAGGACAGCCACACAGAGAAGGAATGAACAGGGCCTGGTAGCCTGCTGAGAGACAAAGTTGAGACAGAGCTCATTAGCACTGTATACTTTGAACTTTGTGTTGCTGGATTGTCTGGGAATAAAGTCTACTGCTTTGTGCAGTATCTCGGTGTATCTCACTTGTTCACACCAAATATGGGTACAAACAGTAATAGAAATCAGACTACAAAACTAAGTGGAAACACCTAACACTCATTTCAGTCTGATCTTTACAGTCCAAAACATCTGGGTTTTGTTACAGGTTGTTCTTCAACAACTATAGGGCCATGTAACAGTCCCTGTTCGTTTTGTGCTCTGCCAACAGTATGTGTGGGTGTCTGTGTCTCAAAAAGACATGCAAAGAAAATAACTCATTCAACAATGAAACAAAGTTAAACATGAATCAACTAGAAACGGAGAAAGCGCCGTCACACCTACAAAATGTGGGTGTGCATTCATATCACAGAGTATTATAAACACTTATTCAACTGTAGGAGTACTGATTACATTGCATAGTCTCGAGTCCAGCCTAGATCAGTTGATAAAAGCTTTCTCCGGATGAGACACTACTAATAAACTGGGATCATGTGTTTCGACCTGATAGAACTAATTACATGATCACAGTTTACACAGTTTAGCGTTTGAGTAGCGTCTCAACAATAATAAATGAACGGTGACAACTGTGGTCATGGGTTTCGTCGTGATACAACTACTGAAATGATGTCAACCTGAAACGAGTATGTAAGCAACCCAGGATGGGTTGTTAAAGGATTGTTACCCTCTCCCATTCTGCAACCTACTGCCCATCTAGTGTAATTTATATAAATGTGTCAAAAAATGAAATGTCAAAAGATCATAGTTAAAAAAGATAGGCATGTCTCGTTGCGCTAAACGAGACATTTGCCTGGCGGCTGTCAATTAGAAGAGGAACCATTCCCTTTACAGCCAAGGGATTTTGAGCAGATCGTTAAAGTCGTTTAAAATGACGTCTGGAGGTTACTTACATCAAATCTGGTCTGAAGCGGTGAATTATCGCACAAAACGCCAACCCATCTCGGAAGGACGAGGACATATTCTTAATCTCCACATCGTTGTAGTCTTCGCATTGAATGCGACACCACTCCTGCAGAGCTTTCAATGAGCCCATCGCGTTGTATAATGTACAATCCACAGATCCTTGTAATATCCACTTGATGTCCTTGATGTGCTCTTGTAGGAGAAGGCATAAACAATTATTCCTTCACAACGTGTGAGCAGAGCTTCTGTCAGGGTGAATCAGGCTACACCCTAAATCATGATACATTCATGTGCAGCCAGCGAGGCATGCTAAAGACTAGCATGGCTAGGAAGCTACCCGACTTTTGTGACACAATTTAGCAGGTTTTTTTTTGCAAGGATAGTACAATTACAAAAATTCGTATAACCCTGGTGACCAGGGTAAAATAACAAATTAAATATCGTTATTACCATCGTATATCGGCCATAGCCAAAACGCGTTAGCTTGCCTAACTTTCTTGCGAACCAACTTTAATTCACAGCAAGCAGTAACTGTGATATAACCGACTCGTACAAAATGTTGTCTTGGTCTTCTTCGGGCGGTCCCCGACAGGAGAGAGAAGGTGATCTACGACCGTCTAGTGACGTATTGCCAGATTGGTTTTAGAAACAGATGGTTTCCTTCCCAGTTGAACGACGCTGAAGCAGATTACAGTATAGTTATTGTTCCAGTGTGCGGCGGTCTGTTGCACCGCCGTCCCCATGATCTGCACTCCTGTGGATCTAGAAGATGATCCACTGGACCCCCAATGTATGTATCGCTAAGATGAATAATGAATAATGAATAATGGGCTTTTAGGTTTAGACCCGGCTAAACTATCCGAGGTGACATGCCATCCTTGTTGTTGGAAACCAGCCTGGTCAAATCAATGTCATAGTCCGGTTCCCTTTCCGGCCACCAGAGGGACGTAATGTCTTGCTGATAGAAAACAAAGTAACGCGATAGGCTCAGCGTTTGTCACTGAAATTACCCAAACATGGCGGCGCCTCCAGAGGAGGAAAGCTTGGAGTCTCTTATCAGTAAGTCATCACATAATGCATTCACCGTCACTTCGTTACCTAGAACCCGTCCACTTCCTCCCGTGAAGCTATATTGTTATTTAGCGATTTCCAACAGCTACTAAAATCATTGTGTAAACTCGCGAAAACGGATACACCAGTCGAGGGGCAATGTCATCAACCCCAAAGTGCATACACATCATTTGACACCTTGACTACACCTTGGTCATCTTTTTTGCTTCATGTAGTTCTGCTCAATATAAGTCGACGTTTCGATGCAATTGTTATGTTAATGTTAATCAAACACAAGCGATCACCACGACAAGGGGGTCGCTAACATGCTAGCTTTGATTTTCTTGACAACAAAGTTCATTGGTAATAATAGTGCGGCTGTATGTGACACGCAGTCACATGAAACAATGACTACCGTAGTACACTACTAATGATAGACACGAAATGCTCCAAATTGTATGGTTGCAACCATACATTTATAAACGTGGCCAAAAGAACGGTGCCCATTCACAATACACAACTGGAGAATGTAAGTGTACTTTAATAGTTCTACAACTCGGTCTTGTTCTTTAATTAGATAAGGCAACTAATCCAATGAATAAGGAGAATGACTGGGAAAGTATCAAAGCATTTTGGGACCTACTCAACAATGAAGCAGAAGGGTGAGTCTTCTCTGAGTGCTTGCTATTCTTCTGTGGATGTCAAGCTAAGCTTGTACATGAAGAGTTAAGACATGGCTATTCATATATGTATGCATGGTTACTTACTGATGTTATGGGGTGATTACTAAAAACATGCTTTAAATCTGAAACCATGATTTAACTAATTCAACCCAGAAGCTATGCTTGACTAGAAGGTATTCTCATATGGTTAATGGAATTGTGCTATTCAGTTGGACTGTGTTGTAGATATGTGTATACTAGCTGTCAACAATGCAGTGTTTACCTGGCTAAGTAACATCACAAACACATAATGTGTATTATCAGACCACAGCTGGCCACCAGGCTCCTGGCCCATAAAATCCAGTCGCCCCAGGAGTGGGAGGCATTGCAAGCACTCACGGTAGGGAAGCGTTCAGGACAAGAGCTCTGACTACCAAGCTTTCACCGTCACATGAATCTGCAAATGAGTGCCGTATGCGTGTTACAGGGCTCTGAAAAGTGATATGATAATATGATAATTGCATTAATAATGAGACAATGGTAGGAACCCCACACCACGTCTTATGTTTCATCATGACTGTGTGTTGATTTTTCCCCCCAGCTTCTTGAGACATGCATGAAGAATTGTGGGAAACGGTTTCATACGGAAGTAGCAAAGTTTCGCTTCCTCAATGAGCTCATCAAAGTTGTCTCACCCAAGGTAATTTTGTTGGGGGAGTAAGTTTCTTGTGTAAGCAAGTTGAAGATGAATGACATGCATCAAAAACATGATTGTGGCACAACGCTTTTGAAACACTGTTCACTGTGCAGTACCTGGGGTCCCGAGCCCCAGAACCTGTGAAGAAGAAGGTTCTAGAAGTGATGTACAGCTGGACTCTGGGCCTACCAGATGAGACGAAGATAGCAGATGCCTATCAGATGCTGAAGAAACAGGGTGAGTCTTCCTAAAGGTGTAGCATGCATAACCCAGATGAATGAATGTACGACTTTCATCCAGTCAAGGTGAACCTCACTCATGATGGACTCAGACCCTGTCAGAGTTGTTGAGATCCATTGTGAGATCATCAGCTCAATCAGTCAGGTTGGCAGATTGAAGTTGATATACATGTCCTTGAGTCGTTTTAATCGTAGATTCGATATAGCTCACAATCGTACTCCATTCATCATTACCTGTTGGCCGTGTGCTTTTTCTGCATAGATCTTTTAAAGTGCTGTGCCATGAATGGGAATGCTGGACTTCATTCTCCTGTGTAGTCACTCTCTGTAATATGTGGGCCAGCTGATTTGACAGGCAGGTTCCTAATGTGAAATCAATTGTTTGTCTTCCAGGTATTGTCAAGCAAGACCCGGTGCTCCCTGGTGACACGCCCCTCCCACCTCCGCCGCCCAGAGCCACGAGCGCCGTGTTCGAAGACGAGGAGAAGTCCAAGGTGAGAGTCGAGGCGTCCGTCCTTCATGCACACGCCTCGTCTCACGAGATGAACCCGCAGTGAACCGGCAGGTGCTCCTTTAAATAGAATTGACCGGCGGGGGAAATGATGGTCCCTCTTTCCCCCCGCCGCTTCCTGTTTGTGTAGATGCTGTCTCGACTGCTGAACAGCTCTCACCCAGAAGACCTGCGAGCAGCAAACAAGCTCATCAATGAAATGGTGCAGGAGGTGAGTCATGGTCATTGTTGGTTTGATATATCGCAGCTGCGATCTCGGAGGCACCCCCCTGATGCTTGGCACTCGAACCGGGCCGGGGCGGGGGGCGGGGCCGGGGCATGAGGAAGGGAACCCCCATTTCCTGGTGGCTATTAGCGTGATGGGTGGGCCGACATAGTGTGGTGAAACGACAAACAAAAATAATTCATTCATGGAAAAGTTGTAAAGTGACAATGGAAGGCATGAAGTACGAAGACAAAACACTTACAATTGAATCTCAAACATTTTGTCAGCTGTTTTGTCTGCTGCAAATTAATCAGTCGTCGTTTTGGAGTCACTTCTTCCCCCATTGTTCTCGTTTTGTGGTATTTAGTGCCCGGTTTTTTTGTTCTCTTCTAACGCTTCCGTTGTTCATTTCCCTTAAGGACCAAAAGCGCACGGAGAAGGTGTCGAAGCGTTTAAATGCCATCCAGGAGGTCAAGGAGAGTGTGAGCTTGCTGGGGCAGCTCCTGGAAAGCTACAGCAAGGAGGGATTCTCCCACAGCCACCAGGAGCTCATCAAGGTCAGCTTGGCTCAGGCCTGCCCAGCCCATCACAGTCAATACATGTCTGCTTTACCTGCCGGCTGGGAACTATACTGAACACGTAGCCATTCCTTATCCAAACGCCATCATTTACACTGTTGTATTTCCACAAAGTGATGAATGGGCTCTGTTTTGCAGGATCTTTATAACCGCTGTGAAAAAATGAGGCCCACGCTGTTTCGTCTGGCCAGTGATACAGAGGACAACGATGAAGCTTTAGGTGAGAGGGCTGATGGCCGACGTAGTGATGTTAGGAAGCTTCAGGTAGTGGCACAATGCACAAATGTAAGTAGTGCAGCGTAGCTTCATGCTAAAATCAAAGCTGTTGGGTTAGTATTTAAAATAGTGTTTGATCTCAAGTGTCAGCGTGTACTGAGATGTTTGCTTGTGCTCTGTACCCTCTTACAGTTGGGGAATGTGACACTTTGTATGTTAAATTGGGAGTAATAAATAGGTATGATTATTGTTCCATTGTGTGTTTGTGTGTGTTTCTCTGGGGACAGCGGATATCCTGCAGGCCAACGACAGCCTGACGCAGGTGATCAACCTGTACCGACAGCTGGTGAAGGGAGAGGAGATGAACGGAGAAACCACCACCACCTCACGCTCACTCCCAGGTGTGTGCATGTGCGCGTGTCCTGTGTGTCTTCAAAAGAAGTCTCATGTTATCTGAACGTTTGATTACCTTTGTCCATTGTTGACTGACCCCTTTTCGAGAATGTGGCTGAATGTGGGGTTTATAATGGCAGAGGATATGATTAGATTACTTTTTGCTACCCCAAACAGGTAGCAGTGGTAATGCACTGCTAGACCTAACAGGACTGGACACCTCACTGTCCAACCCCACTCCAGCACAAGACCCGGCCGTAAGCCTTCTGGATGATGAGCTGATGTCCCTTGGTGAGATGAACATCAGTTTATTCACCAACGTTTGTACAATAGAGTCATTTTGGGGGGGGGGGGTGTTTCAGTGTGTAAGTAGCCACTCTGCCTGTCCTTCTTGGAGCCTGTCTCTGTCTCCACTTTCATTTTCAACCTGTGTGAAGTTGAGGCTGTTTGAAGTTATGGTAATTGCTTCCAGAAGGTGCGAAGATGCTAACCTGTCGTTTACCTCTCTGGCTAGCTCCCAGCTCAAACCTGTCAAGCCTGACACTGCTGTTTCCCTTATTAACAACACACTGTTTATTTTGTTTTGATGGCTTTTTTTTTCAGGTCTGAACGATGTAACACCAAACTTCCCCAGCCCCCAATTAGGAGATTTCAACACTTTCCAGGTAAGCACACATTAAGAACAACGTTAGGTTTTCCCCTACCGACACCTTGAGACATTTTCATTGACTCAATGCTGTGTCTGTCTAGTCATGTGACGGTGCAGAGTCGACGCTCCCAGCCGTCCAGGCGGCGGTGGTGTTGCTACCGGCCGTGCCTCTGACCACACAGCAACATCTGGCAGCAGAGGCTCCCGCCGTCTCACCAAAACCTCTGGATGAATTAGACGTGTTGGGCAAGACCCTGCTACAGCAGTCTCTCCCCCCAGGAAGCCAGCAGGTCAAATGGTGAGGGGAAGATGGGAGTATTTGGAGTGTTACAATCTCACCCCAATAATGAATGTCCTGCCTGGTTGTAATGCCACAGTGGTCTGTAAAGTAAAACCAATGTCGATTAGTCAACATTGAAATTCCCCCAAACCAGCCCAATAAATGTGCGGCACTTAATGGAAAATAAGAGTGGAAAACCATAGCCTTGGTAGAAGACGAATGTGCACCCTCGTGTTTTTATTTGATCTAAAATGGGGCGGGTTTGATACAATGACAGAGCAAACTGTTTTCCTAAACAACCAAGATGACTAACGCTGATGTGTCACTCCTTCCGTTGCTCTGATTGGTTGGAAGTCCAAATGAACCAA
This sequence comes from Phycis chesteri, assembly GCA_027123565.1. Taxonomy (NCBI): domain Eukaryota; kingdom Metazoa; phylum Chordata; class Actinopteri; order Gadiformes; family Phycidae; genus Phycis; species Phycis chesteri. The sequence goes on from JAOPJK010000108.1 coordinate 17,064,226, forward strand.
ATGCAGAGGCAAAGGCAATTTTGGTCTGCACCCGTTGATAACGCTCCTTGGGAAATTGCAAATGAAGTGAGATGTTCCAAACTAATATCCATTTGCAAAATGGCCCGGCAATAGGGTTATAATAATGTATATATATTTCACAGGGACAAATTCCAAAGCCAGTCGAAACTCACCTTGCGAGACCTCCAGACCAAGTCCACCAACAACACCTCCACTCCCAGCGCTGTGACCTCCACTCCCAGTCCGGGCTCCATCCACCTGGCAGAGCCACCCAGCAACACTCCTGACCCCTGTCCTGTGGACCCCCAGAGCGGCCTCTCGCTAGCGGATGTGACGGTGCCCCTGGAGTCCATAAAACCAAGTGAGTTCCCCCCACTGATCCGTCTTCGGCCATCTTGAGTAAACTGCCAAGAAGCAAGGAAAACTGCAGAGACTGTGAGCACAAAATGTCCCCCTGTCTGCTTGCCCTCCCAGGCAGCCTGTTGCCCGTGACTGTCTTTGACCGGCACAGCTTCCGGGTGCTCTTCCACTTTGCGCGGGATTGTCCGCCGTCGCGGCCCGACGTGCTGGTGGTGATCATCTCCATGTTGTCCTCGGCGCCGCTTCCCATCGCCAACATCCGTTTCCAGTCTGCTGTGCCCAAGGTGAGCCAGCGCGCGCGCGCGTCTTTGAACGCTCGCGTAGCGGTTGCTTCGAGGGTGATGGCCGAGCAGGTGGTGACTTGGTAGCGCGCAGGTAGAACTTGGAGCGGTTGGATGTAAAAGGGTAAAGGGGCATTTAGCAGACGCTTTTGTCCAAAGCGACTTACAATCAGTACATTTGTGGGGTTCGACATGTGGACAGTTGGAGGAGGGGGATCGAACCGCCGACCCTATGGTTAGTGGACGACCCGCTCTGTCCACCCGCTCTACCCACCCGCTCTACCCACTGAGCTAATGCCGCCCAGAGTCTCTTCGACGCGACATCAACCAGAGTTGCTTATTAGGTTGTGCTTATTGACGACCGGAGTGGAGGTTTGCATGGCTCTGTGTTTTGTTGTGCTCGTGTACTTTTGTGTTATAACGCCACACTCGTGCTATAACTACCGCTTGAAATCCGGTGCGACCGTCTCCAGGGAGCGATCCATTTATAATTTCTCACTCCGGTCATGCACTCAACCATCACCCAGAAAAATACAAAATCTACTCTCCCTATAGCGTCCTCTATGGCTACCCTGCACTCTGTCTTTTCTAAAAACCTGCTTCAGCAGCACTTAGATTTTTTTTGGAATAACTCCAGATATAGATTGTATGCTTTGATTGTTCTTAGCCTCACTTCCAACTGTGGAAATGTCACTTTGGATAAAAGCACCTGCTAAATTAATAAGTGTATGTTTGGTTTACACAAGAGTAAGTATCCCCCCTCTGTGTTATTAATGACGTCAATGGTTCTAATGTTATGAATGTCATATCCACCTGGAAACGACCACATTCATGTGATGTCTTGTATTTCATATGTTCTATCTGTATCTTTGGATCATTCATGGTTTCCAAACCTGCTGCTTTTCATATACATACACTCTCTTCTTCTCTAGCTTAGCCCTTAACCTGTTCCATTGCTACTTTTATTTTATTTTATTTTATCTTTTTTTATTCATGTCCATGTCATAACGTTCGTCATCCAAAACATTTTGTTGTACAATATGGCTGTAAGTGATGCTGCACATTTGATGATACATTTGACTTGACTTTGATATTTACGCTTTCTTCATGGTCTATACTCTCTGCTATACCACAAGTGGTTTTTTTTCCAAGGCTCAAACAACTCAACAATGGTCATCACTATGGCTGTGTGTGTTGCTCACCGCAGGTGATGAAGGTGAAGCTGCAGCCTCCCTCTGGTACCGACCTCCCGGCCTTCAACCCAATGCTCCCTCCCGCTGCCATCACACAGATCCTGCTGCTGGCCAACCCTCAGCAGGTAACCCCCCCCGGTCAGGGCACCACAGCTCCACAATGTCCTGCACCCAACGGCTGCTATATCATTTGTTCTGTTGGTAGTGTAGTATTTTCTTTCAAATATGTCAAACTATGTATTGTGATATTGTTTTTAGGGCGTAAGACTATGAAGCCATATAATACATGTTAGAACCTGATACTGAATGATTTCAGTGTTAATTGTTGTTAACTCAGAGTGAAAGTGGCACAAATGGGTGTAAATGTATGCTCTGTTGCTCACTTATGGCTGCTGGGTTTTTTTCTTTAAAGGGATATTTTGAGATATCTGTCAATTGGCGCTTGCCTGTCTTACCTAGATTCAGACACGCGTTTATTTCCAACCTCATCGTTGTGAGCCAAAAAAGGGAGTTCGCTGGGTTAGCATTTGCTTTCCGTTAGCCACTCCCATTGACTTGCAGAGTTACAGTAGCCTTGCTCCTCTTCATGTCAAAGTCAAAGTAGCTTTATTGTCAATTCCTTCACATGGCAAGACATACAAAGGAATCGATAGTATCGAGAGTGTGAGGGGAATACACTATTAATTCCTTTCCATAGATTCCCAGTGACAATTTTTGGAACGTATAAAGTGCATTCCCCTCACATGAACAAAGCATGTCAACGGAAGCGTCTTAACAGAAATAAACCGCTGACCCTTTGAACTCCCCGTCGGGACACACAGAGCGATGAATTTGTGTGGGATGAAGCGCTGATTGTGAACCCCCAGAGATGTGATGATGTGATGTGCTGTGATGTTAATGTTATGTCATGTTGTCTTTCAGGAGAAGGTGCGGTTGAGATACAAGCTGACGTTCAACTTGGGAGACGCGTCGCACGACGAATCTGGCGACGTGGACCGGTTCCCTCCTCCAGACAGTTGGGGGAACCTTTAGGGAGATGGCCTTGTGGGGGGGGGGGGGGGGGGGGGGGGGGGGGGGGGGGGGGGGGGGGGGGGGGGGGGGGGGGGGGGGGGGGGG
>JAOPJK010000108.1:17112462-17125050 GCA_027123565.1 Phycis chesteri
TTTTTTTTTTGTAGAACTTGGAGTCCAAGTTGGCGTCTTGTCGAGACTTTGTGTACGACACGTCCAGCAGCAGGGCTCTGCTCCCTGCCGGCCCGGCCTCGCCCATCTCTACCGTGGAGGGCTCCGCCGACCCCCTGGCCAGCACCATGAGTCCTCCCCCCCAGTACGACAGGTGGGGACGCCAACATGTTCATGTCTCGGCCAACGTAATGTAGGAAGAAGGCCTCTTTAGTGGATGGTAGCGTTTATTGCGTTTGAGAAATGTCAAGACAAACGTTTGACAGGCGACGGATGTGGAAAACGGGTCTGTGTGTCTGCATGTCTTCCAGTTTGGTGAAGCGGTTAGAGTTTGGGCCGGCACCTCCGCGGGGGGTCTCACAGGGTCCCCAGTCCCCACAGGGAGGCGTCAAGATCCTGCTGTAAACCAGGGAGTAAGCGTCCCTCCACTATCCCTCTGGACCGCCGCATGGATCCTTAAAAACTCACCAAGTCATCACAGGCCCTCTCAAGACTGTTTGACTGGCTCTTCCCTGCCTACACCCCCCCCCCTCCCCCAACCACCATAACCAGCACAATGGCTTCTGCTGTTCTTGTCCCTGAGCTCCATCGGCATCATGATGCTACACTATCACTTAACTTACATAGTGTACACCGTCATTATCCTCCCATCAGAGACTGTTTGGCCCAAGGAGGGACCCTCTGTTTCTCTCCTTGTATTCGCACGGCTACCACACATCCGTTAACTGGAGGACGCCCCCTGCTGCATAGGAATGCGAATGGCACCCACAGGCAGAAAGAGTTACTGAATGGAATGGTTGTTTTTTTTTGCGGAGTGTTGGATGGGGCCCGACGTAGCTAGCTGAATCCAAGCCACTTCACACGTATTACGACGACAGGAAGTTAACACTGTGACACACTGGTACTCGTTTTCAACAGCCTGTTGGGTACAGGCTTTGAGATCATCGAGAAAAGTAAAACGGCTAACTGATTTATGATCTTGATGCCAAACTTGAAGCAGATAAAAACACGTCCCCAGTCCCTAGGTGGTAGCATTTAAAAAAAAAAAAACTAACATAAAATTGTTTTAAAAATAATTGTTTTTACTTTAAACAAATTCAGGGGAAAGTAAGCGAGCTCGAACTATTGGAACATAATATACTCTTATATAAACAGATTAGGATTGAAGAATAGAAGCCATCTATTATAATGTTGTTATACAATGATGTTAGCCTATGGTATCTTGAGATAGAATCAAGAGTTTCCACAGCTTTGCCGTTCAAGTGCCGTTGCTGCCTTTAATAGCTAAATCTTCTTGACCAGGTAGATCTTGTGCCATCCTACGGCTGACCATGGTAACTTGGTATCGGTTATGCCAGAAGAAGGGCGAGGATCTGCTACTTTGGTAGCATTAGCACAAGCAGTAAACTCAAAAGTATACATTCAAGTTTTAATTGAACCAGATGCTTTAGGTCAACTAGTGACCCATGTTTTTCTTCAGCCAACCGTCGGAGTAGTTGACCTCCGATCGGCGAAGGCTTGCGAGACGAAATGGCCCTGATAAGCCGTTTATGAAGAGGTAGGGATAGTGTTTATAACGATGCAAAACATGGTGTTTAGTTTACTTTGCTGTTATCTAGTTGAAAGTTTAAAGTAAGAGAAAATATCTACTTTTAGTTGATGAACGAGGAAAGATAATTGGCACATAAGCAGGTTTGAAAGCGAGTCGAGTTTGAGATTTAGAAATTTTAAGGTTTGTTGAGACACTGTTCTTCCAGCATAATGCATATACTATTGGAGAAAACTTTTTCTATTTTTAATTTTGAGTACGGTAAACCCCTCCGGGAACGTTAAGGCATCGCTTTGCCTGGACTGTGGGGGTACTACGAGAACAAGGGATCCTCGTGAAATATTGTACATTTAAGAACAATGCTTCACCAGAATGTTTTCGCTTGACATCCAAACACATACAATAGTTGCCCACTTAATATCGGTTTACGATCCACCGACCAGTCTGTGTGTGTGTGTGTGTGTAAAACCTACGCAGTTCCACACACATTGCTTGACAAAACCATGTGAGCTTACAGAGTGTGTCACCCATGGCCCCTGTGTAACGCCTCCTGCCTAAGGTGCTCTAACCATAACCTTATCTTTTATCATGTTTGTTTGCAAATGCATTTTGTATCAAGATGAGCAGATAAAAATAATATCACTATGCAGTGTGTTGTCATTCAGCAAGACGGAAACAATAAAAAGGAGTGTCCCTTGATTTATTTATTTTTAAAACCTTTATTTCTTGTGCAGGTGGTTTCACAATGAATAGATGGAAAGGGTGACATGGAAACGTCAAGGGATTACAAGCAAAAGTAATGAATGGCACCATGTATTGCTTTGGGTTGTCCTCGGGATATTTGTATTTCGACAATCATCCCATATGTAGACCATACGTTCTCTGAAATGGTTCAATGTGGTCGTAAGAAAAGTGCAATGTTAAGAAAAAGGAACCTGAAACATCTCGATAACTTAACTCATGTTCTTGATGCTTTTGACTGTCGCTGTCAAAACGATGGGAGGCCATCGTTGAAAGTTAAAAACTGGTTCATGAAATACTTCTTTGAATACCATAAATTAATAATTATTCAAATGTACCTGGGTTATTATTGTGGTGATAATGGTGAAACTGATAGTTTTGGAAGTAAAACGTCTGAATACATCGAAGGAGGATATGCAAGAAAAAAAAAACGACAGCAGCACAGGCAACAGGAACTAAACGGACATGAACAGAAATAGATCATGGCGATGCTGCTTTTCTTCAACGTTCTTTGGTGAACTCTGGAGCTACCTGACTTTACTGACAGGTGAACAGTGGTCAAAAAGGCATTTCGTCGGATGCACGTTTAAAGTGGCTACAAAACCGTACGAATCAGTCGTTCAGTGCAGTACAAAAACTGTGGAAACAGCAAATCACACAAATAATGGCAAAGGTATCACCGCTATACCCCCCCTGAATGATATCCTATGAAGTCCTTGTTTGTTTTTCGTTTAAAGAAGAAAGTGCTCAGTAAATAAAATAAAAAAGCGGACATAAGAACAGTACACTACTGGAGTTCAGAACACATTTAAAAGTGAAGATAGAATTTATTTTTTGGGATGTATGTCATTATTAGCGCATTAGCCCTCTTTATAAAAAAAAAAAAAACTCTTGGTGGACTGTCGTCGTTCTTATTCGGCGGACTTGGTGCCGTTGAAGTCGCCCTGAGAGTCCGCCTCCTCTTCTGAGGCGTCGTCCACCACTCCTCTGCGACCCCCGCCACCTCCTCCCATACGCCGCGGTGCGCTGCCGAACGAGGGCTCGGTTCCACGCCTGAGAAGACACGCGGGGACACCCGACACACACACACACACACACGGTTTGTCACGTTGCCCTGGTATAAAAACGCCTCTTAAGATTGGTTAGCTTTTTGCTCGGAAACCACTCGTGTTATCCACACGGTAATGAGCGTCCACTGCGGACGAAGTTGTGATTTTGATTACAGCAGGTTGAAAGCATAGCGGCTTTTCTCTGGTCAACTCATTTGACTCCCCCTCAGCCAGAGAAATGAGTTCGGTTTACGGCAACTAAACCAAGCGCGGAGAAAAATATGGTTGTCGGTTGCCGAGATTAAGAGCGCTTTCCACAAAGCACATCCTTTCTCGATTAGATTTTTTTTTTCTATTGTAAGATAAACCATATTTCCCTCTGTTAGGCTTTTGGAGTGCCATGGAAGGTGAAGATGGTAGGGAAAGACGGCATGTTGAGTTATTAAAGTTAAAGTTAAGTTAAAAAAGAGACGGTCATGTGGTCACTTCCAGACACGGAGGTACTTGCTTTTTTTACTCCTTGGGTTCTGGGTTGCCTCTGCAATAGAGATGAACACGGTTGTTTTGCTAATGCTGAGATATGTTGCGTGTTATACCTCTATTTAAAGTATTTAATGTCTGTTCATAGATTAAAAAAAAAAAAAAGCTGTTGGAGACATCTGCTTGTGGGGCATTTTGGAGAGCCCATGGAAGCAGATTTCACAAAATAAAAAAAGTGTAAAAGAAAGAACAGGACAAACAGACATTTAGACACTAGTGTGACACAATTCTGCACTTTACCTGAGTTTGCTCTTGAGCGAGTTGACCTCGCGGCCCATGGCGTCGTTGGCCTCGGTGGCTTCATCCAGCTCCCGCTGCAGCTTCCTGCGGGCCGCCGTGGCGCGCTGGGACTCCTCCTCGGACTCCTCCAGCTGCCTCTTCAGCTGCTTCATGCGGACGGTGGACTTGTCCGCCTGGAGGGGGCGCGCAGTGAGTAAGGCATAGCTTAGCATGCATAGCATAGCTTAGTGTTGTGGAGCCCCTCACTTCAGCATCCCTTCTGCATGCATTCTGTTGGATGAGGTCTTCAGCTCATCTAATCATTACATGTTGATATATTTAGAGTTCAAAAGGTATTCAAGGTAAGATGTACTTTAATAACCCCAGACAGGACATGCAGGGATATCGATTGTGTAGTAGTGCGCAAGAGATCCCAGATGACTAGGAAAAAAAAAAAAAAACCGATAATGATAATAATAAAATAGGTTTTTGTGCATTCTTCTAACACGCACTTGCATATTAAGGTGTCACTTGTTTGAGCGTGGGTTAACGGGGTATACACACCTGGTCCTTGTACTGCTCGGCCTGCTTTCGTTCGTCTTCCACCTGCATCAGCAGATCCTTCAGCTTCTTGTCCTTCTGGCGCAGACCCTTCGCACTGGCCTGCTTCTCCCTGCGGGAACCGGCAAGGGGCGAGATGGTGAGATAAACTCATGGTTCACCTTGTTTCAGTGAGTCATTCAAAAGGGGAAACTTGTTTTATTTTGCTAAAAAGAACCAAGTTCCGCTACTATTTACAGGTCTAAATTGAAGGAATGCCTCTTTTCATTCGCTAAGTTAATTTCAGATTAATATTAAATTCATAATACATACACATAGATCATTAAAAAATCAAGTTAAAAAGGTATTAATACGTTAGGAAAGATGCAAATGAAAACAAAATATGCAGAAAATACAATTAGCTTTGAATGTGTATAGCTTCATTCAATGACCTAAAAAGGAAATTCTACTGTAGTAAAAACTGCGCCTGATGAAAGGAACTGAGGACCTAAGTGGGGTCCTGACCTGCTCTCCTGCTCCACCTGCTCCTCCAGCTGCGCCACCTTGGCCTCCAGCACGGAGATGGAGGACTTGAACTTGGACTTGACCTGGTTCTCCATCTCCTGGAGCTTGGCCTTCAGTTCCTTGTTCTGCCTCTCCATCTGCTGCCGGGCACTCTCGTTCTTCTGGGAGGTACTGCGCTCCGTCTGCAGCTCGTTGTTCAGTTGCTCCACCTGTGTGGAGAGGTGGGAGATGGAATTGGGAGGTGGTTGGGATGGGGTTAAGGCGGGCTGGGTCCTCTTTAACCGTAAACTTAACAAAGTGAGAGGAGATTGAAATTACACCTCCTCTTCTAAGTAATCAAGTAATCACTGTTCTGAGTTAGGGATAGTGGCTGACCCATGTCAATTCCTACTTAGGGCGGGTGAGACCTTAGGTTGTACCATATGCCACTTGAGTGCTCCATGTGCTGCAGGGGTTTCGTCACCTGCTGTGTGCTCTTCCTCTGCCTGTCGTTGAGGATCTCCAAGTTGCTCTGCTCCTCCTCAAGCTCCTCCTCCAGCTGGGAGATCTTAGCCTCCAGGCGGCGCTTCTCATCGGACAAGGCAGACCTGGGCACAGGACACAAACATCCACAGTAAGAATCCAAGAATCCTGTCTTGGTCGTCCAAAAATGTACCGCAGTTGGGCTGTGGGCAATCAGAGGTGAAATCTCCACTCACTTTCCAGAGGAGTTGCTGGCGAGCTCATCAGACAACTCGTCCCTCTCTGCTTCCGCCTGCTTCCGCGCCCTTTCGGCTGCGGCCAGCTCCTAGAGTCCCATCAGCAATACATTATCAGTTAGCGGAATCCACGACTTTTTACATATTTTTTGTCACGTTTCTTTGCACCGTGATCCTGCAACGTTACCTCCTGCAGCTGCATGAGCTCAGCCTCCAGACCCTTGGCCTTCTTCTCGCTCTCCTTGGCAGTCGTCAGCACCTCCTCTCGGGCTGCATGGGCATCTTCCAGCTCCCTCTGGTAGTCCTTCATCTGACCCTGGTTAGGGACGAGAGTGATCGACAAAATGAGGCAAACAGGTCCCCGGGAGGGAGAAAGGCGGGATCTTGAATCTGAAGATGTCAAGACTACCTGTATCTTCTTGAGCTGCTTGACGGCCTCGTCACGTCCCTTATTGGAAGTCTCGATCTGTCCCTCCAGGTCCTTCAAGTCTCCCTCTAGCTTCTTCTTGGCCGCTGCCGCGATGGTTCTCTGCTTGCGTTCATCCTCCAACTCTGTCTCCAGTTCACGCACCTGTCATGAACATTTTTAACACCATGAAAGGCAATTCTGATGCGTTTTTTTGAGGAGGAGCGTTTCGCTCTGACCAGAGTTCTTATTTAGTTTCTACCTGCTTGACAAGCTGCCTCTTCTTCTCCTCTCCCATCTCGTCGCGTCCCAGAAGGTCCCTCTCGAACTGGGCCTTGAGGGCCTGCATGTTGACCTCCAGCCGCAGCTTGCCGTCCTCGGCCGCCTGCAGCTCGTCCTCCAGCTCCTCCAGCTGGGTCTTCATCTCCTCCACCTGGGCCTCCAGGCTTCGCTTGGACTTCTCCAGCTCATGGACCTGGGAAGGGTCCGGGGCACAGTTGGATGATGGTTAGTGATTGAACCCCAATGTCATTAGGTGTTGGTCAAAGTCTAGGTTCACAACAAAAAGTTAAACTTTTTAACCTCAGTTCCTCCAAAATTATAGACTCCAAAACAGGACAACATCAGGAGGAACTGATATATGAGGAATCCTTTGTCAGAATTTCTTTGCATTTACCAGTGTGTACTGTAGATCAAACTGAGTTATGAATTGTTTTATAAAAACTATAGAGAATGCAAAAAACACTACTAACACTCTTGCCAACATCATCCTTGGAGCTGACGAGATCCTCCATCTCAGCCCTCAGGCTCTTGTTAGCTCTCTCCAGCTCCTCCCTGGAGTCCTGGGCCTCGTCCAGGGCTCTGGCCAGGGACAGGGCCTTGGTCTCCTTCTCTCTGGCCTCGGCTTCCGCACGATCGCGCTCGTCAGCGTACTTGCTTGAGATGCTCTTCTCCTCAGCCAGCATCTAGGAGAGGGACCACAGCATACCATAATTCTATCAAGTATGCTATAATAGAACATTTGGATAAAAGGTCCTCTGAACAAATATCTCTTTCCCTAAAATTCAACTCATGTGAAGAGTTGTCCATCTCCATCATCTGTCATGTGCAACTCTCTAACCTGGTCAAACTTCTTCTGCTTCTTCTCCAGATTGGACACGTTCTGCCTCTGGTTGTCCAGATCCATCAGGATGTCCTCGAGCTCCTGTTGCAGACGGTTCTTGGTCTTCTCCAGCTTGTCGTAAGCAGAGGCCTTCTCCTCAAACTGAGAGTTGGCCGACTCCAGATCCCTCTGAAGACGCTTCTTGCCTTCCTCCAACAGCTCCACGTTTCCACACATCTCCTCCAGCTTCTTCTTGGAGTCTGACAGCTGAGAGCAGAAGAAGAAACAGAAGAAGGAGAAGAAGAGAAGAGAAGAATGTCATTCTGATCAGCCATTTAAATGGCCTCTTCAAAGTGATCTAAAATTCTGTATTTGTTTTTCGAAGGACCAAATAATTTCAAATGCATCACTGACGTACAGGTAGCGTCTTACCCTAAATAATACCTGTGTGTGTGCTCTCTAACCTGGATGTTGAGGGTGGAGACATGTCTTTCCACGTTCCTCTTGGCCTCTATCTCCTCGTCGAGCTGATCCTGCAAGCTGTTCTTGTCGTCCTCCGCCTGGCGCAGCTTAGTGGAGAACTGCAGCTTCTGTCGTGTCTCCTCCGCCAGGAGCTCCTGTAGCGATGCATCGGAGAGGGTCAAAGGTCAACGCCTCACCTTCATTCAACCATTGGATCACACTGGGGTTAATTTTTCTGTTTTCTTTTTTGCACTGACCTGCGCATCCTGAACTTGGGCGGAGAGGGTGGAGACGTCTTTGCTGAGTTTGATGTTCTTGCCCTCGGCTTCGTTCAGCAGGGTGGTCACACTCTCCAGCTCAATCTGCAGACGGACACACAGGACACGCAGCCACACTCTCAGACAGAAGCACAGTCAGAATACATACGACATGTCGTCCTGACAAGCGCATTCCAAGAGCTCCTTCGGTACAAAGTGACGACAACGATCACCGCTCCTCACCGTTATCTTCGTGCAGCGCTCTCCCAGCTCCCCCTTCTGCTTTTCGCTGTCGGTGAAGCGTGCCTGCAGGTCGGTCAGCTGACCTTCCACCTTCTTCCTCTTGTGCTCCACGTCCTGCTTGGCCTGGGCCAGCGAGCGGACCTCCACCGTCAGCTCTGACGTCTCCTTCTCCAGCGCCTGCTTGGCCTTCTCCAGGGTGGACTTGACCTGTTGATCAGGAGAGAAGTTAGCAAACGATTTAAACAAACACATCTAGGATTCACACTTAGTAGTGGTCCCAATTTACTACCAATTTACTATTTGCTATTACTGTCATTTAGCAGACATTTACCCCAAATGACATGCAGTAGGCCTACATGACGGTACTTTATAGTAACATGTCATTAGTGAGGGGTGAAAGGGAACGTCGTACTCGTTTGGACTGCTCCAGCTGCTCGGTCAGCTCCTCCACGGCTTGCGTTTGTTTCTGTCTCATCTCGTGGACTTGGGCCTCATGGGTTCGGTTCTCCTCCTCCATCACCTTCTTCAGAGTGGTCACCTCGTGCTCTCGCTTGGCTCTGAGAGGTGCGGCATATAAATAAATCACACACATTTAAATAGATACACAAATAGATATAGATATAGAGATCGATAGAAAACAGTTACTTAATAATGACTTTGTTTGTTTATACATATATACGCATGAATATTGCATTTCGGCATAATGAAGGCCGAGAGACATTGCATAAATTATACATGGTGCCTCAATAAAAGCGGCCTTCACTGTGACTGTACAGACACAGAGCGTAAGCCCTCATGCTGTGCGTGTATACTGGGTCGCCCCTGACCTCAGTTCCTGCTGAGTGGCGGTGCTGTCCAGCGTGTCCTCCAGCTCTGACTTGAGGGCCTCCAGCTCCTCTCCGAGATCCCTCTTGGTCTTCTCTGCTTTGTTCCTGGCCACCCTCTCCGAGTCCAGGTCTTCCTGCAGGTCCGAGATGTGTCCCTCAAGCTCCCGGATCTTCTTCAGGGCGTTGTTCTTCTGTGCCGTCTCATCCTCTAGCCTGGAGGGTAGAGGCGAAATGTACATATCATTTGAGAGAAAATGTTTTTGTTTTGTCTTTTATATCAAAGGGCTGCCTTGGTTGCAGTTGGCGATTGGAACGGCAACACATCTCAAAAGAAAGAAATACAGGAGATACAGCACAGTAGAGTCTACCCAAGTAATAAACAGATCACTATAAAACAAAAGGACGTTCCTACGCCGAGCGTCTAACCTGGCCAAAGCGTTCTGTAGTTCTTCCTCCTTCTTGGCCAGCTGTGCTTTGAGCTCAGCGATCTGGGCCTGGAGGTCAGCGATCTGCTCCTGGAGGTCATTGGACTCCGCATCTAGCTTACGCTTCAGCTTGTCCAGCTCCTGCCGACCCTTCTCTTCCTTCTTCAAGCGGACTGGAAGAGGCGTCAGGACACACGGCATCAAAAATAACAGCCATGGCGATACATTGACCATGTGAGGTATGCTTGCTGTATGGAATTATATATCCTGAGTTGAACCTGCACCATTTAACAATCTCACCACAGCCATCACATTCGTTCAAAATGTGATGTTCTCGCCTTTTTTCTCCACAAATCACATCACAGAGACGCGCCAGATCAAATGATCACAGGCTAAAGTGATGACTGCAATGGAAAGGCTAAACAGAGTAGGCTTAAGATAAATGCGTTATAATGGATTACCCTCCAGTTCAGAAATCATAGACTCGTGCTTATTCTTGAGCTTGGTCAGGTTCTTAGACTTCTCTTCCTCCTCTGCCAGGTTGGTGCTGAAGTCTGCGATCCTCTCCTCCATCACTTTCCTCTCCTACGCATCCAAAAATACCAATGGTATACTATCAAATCTAATAGAAAGGTATACTCATAAAAATGTATCCTCCATTTAGAGAACTATAGGATGGCCGGTCAGGGTTTTTGATCTGAAGTGTTTTATTAAGAGGTGTAAATGTATTTTACCAGTTTTACCAGTTATTTTACCAGTTTACACCACCACCATAATCCACAGCTTTACCACAAGTGTCATAATGAACTGTGTCCCGGTCTACAGGGAAGGCGTGGAGGGCATACCTTGCACAGCTTGTTGTTCTGGTCCTCCATCACCAGGATGTCGTCCTCCAGCTTCTTGACCTTCCCATCACAGGTCACCTTCTCCAGCTGCAGCTTCTGCCGGGCGTCCTCCTCTTCCTCCAGGTGTTCTTCCAAATCCTACCATCCATGTATTTGTATTCACTGATCATTTTACATTCACTAATGCTTGAATAGAGAGGTCATTACGAACCCATGCATGTATCAGCATCTCAGGATTTGTCTTTCAGAAATCCAGAAAGAGTTGCTTGCCAAAACCAAAGAACCTTTAAAATAAATGGGAATCAAGGAAACAAGTGAGACCTGCATCTGCTGCTGCATCTTCTTCTTGTCCACCAGCAGGGCCTGGGCACGGTCCTCCTCCTCCTCCAGCCGAGCCTCCATCTCATGCAGGATCTCCTCCAGCTCCTGCTTCTTGGCACCCAGGCGCACTCTCATCTCCTCGGCCTCAGCGTACAGCTCCGTCTCGGCCTGGAGCTGCTCCTGCAGGGCGTTCCTCTCCTCCAACACCTGCGGGCGGAGCGCACCCACGCGGGCACAGGGTGAGGACCGAAGCAAGACGACACTGACTTCTACTGGTCAGTAGAACTTTTTTCACCCATCGCCTTTGTTTGCGTGCGGGGGGCCTTTTACCGAGGTATGCTTCAAGGTGATCTCCTTCAGCTCGAATTCAAACTTCACAGCAACTTCTTTGGCGCTCTTCAGCTCCTCGTCCTTCATGCCCATCTCCTCCTCCTGGCGGGTGACTTGCAGCAGAGGCTTGACCTGTGGCCGCGCAGGGCGGACAACCACACGGCAGAGGTTAAAGGATGATGGAAGATGGACGCCTCTTCGTGTGACGCATGCGGTGCAGTCAGTGGCGCGGCGGGGGCCTCTCTGCTGACCTTGGTGAAGAGTCTCCACCACTGCCAGTTTCTGAGTTTGAGGTAGGCTGCGCAGTTCCTCTGGATCACCTTCATGGCTGTCAGCTGCTGTTGCCTCTTTGCGAATGCCCTGTAAAAATAATTACAAATAAAGCAAATACATTTTAGAGGACACTTCCACTTAAAGAAAAGTTTTTGTTGTATTTAACGATTGTAAATTACAGTGAAAATGAATACATATACACAATTATGATTATTCTGATTATGTTAAAATGGTGATGCTAAATTATGATGCTAAATTATTATACATTTAACAATATGCATATATTTAACAAGCCAAAGCCATTGACGAGAAGAAATTACTTCATGAATCAACACGACACAACGTCAAGTTGTCAACAAGTTTCGAGACGTACTTCCTAGCCAGGAAGCCTCTGGCCTGTGACTGGAAGGCAATGATGACCACCGTGATCTTCAGGTCTCTCTCCTCTTCCAGCTGGGCCAGCACACCCGTCCTGAAGAAGATCTTACTTTGGCCGATCCTGTACAGGTTGGGGTCCAGGTCTAGATGTTTGATCTACAGGGACACAGAGAATCCATGGGGACGTTTAGAGAAGGTTAAGCAGTAATGGTTACATATATAATGCAAAAACATCAATACTGCAGGCTTGGGCTGCCCGATATTGTGTTAGCATAACCCGATAACGTGATCGATTCCATTCATTTTCTGTGGTGCCTACTGAACAGAAAAAACTAAAACAATACGTAAATTGCAGACTTGCAACTGTTTCAACAAACCATTGACAATTAGCTAATTGCAGGGGCCAAAATCAAGATTCATATTAATATGCAATTAACTGTGCCGATCTACTAAAGCACAGTGTGTGGTCGATGCTTTCGTTGTAACACATGAGTTTACCATGAGGCAGCAGGCCTGCTTGCCATCCATAAAACCTTTAGGGATGGCGTTTGCAGCCAGGATCTCATAACTGTGAGGCGGGAAAGGAGGAAGAGGGAGAGGAGAGGGATGACGTATGAGAGACACATGAGAGAGAGGAACATGTTTTGGTACCACGCGCATGATGAATACAAGGCCACCATACCGCTGGCGGAACTCCTGGAAGACGATCCTGTTGGGGAAGCCCTGTCTGCAGATTCGGATTCCCTCCAGCACACCGTTGCACCTCAGCTGCTCCAACACCAGGTTGGCGTCCAGCTTCCCCGCCTGAACACAACCGGGAGAGGATGTTACGGAACGCCT
>JAOPJK010000108.1:17290688-17303648 GCA_027123565.1 Phycis chesteri
GGATTACACATTGTTTGTGTCACACTCGCAAAGACGCCATGGAATAGCGGCACTCAAAAATGTAGGCGGAATCATGAATTTTGTCGAATTAAATACAAATAAAAAATGTGAAATAAAAAAAGCAATTGTTCTGCGGTTGCTGTTGTTTGGTCAACATTGATCAAAGCACACATGGAAATGATGTACGTGCACGCACACACAAAAACTAAAGTAAAAGGAAATGTAAATGTAAAAGGAGAGGTTTCACATGTCATCCGTGTACCGTCAGCGTGTCACAGCTTGGTGCGAGCACCACAGAACTAGTGAGCACAGCAAACGAAAACAATATCAGTGACGACAATTGGCCGGCATACCTCTGTTGGGCTTCCAGAACTTCTCCATGCCATGCCTCATCAGCACGATGCGTGACAGCTCGGTGAAGGACTCGATGACGTTGAAGTTGCACAGGGGGCTGACCTCGAAGAAGGTCATGCTGTTCTTCTCCGCGTACGCCCTGGCCTGTTCCGTCGGCACCTGCCGCTTGAAGGCCAAGTGAAGCCGGTTCCCCACCAGTATCTTAGGCACACCTGGAGCATGCTGGGCAATGGAACACAAGGGGGAGGGTTGTAGAATTGGGTTAAAATTGACACATGCAGAGCTTTAAAAAAAAGACAAAAAAAGAAAAGGGAGAACACTTGCGATTGCTGTTCGGGATCTCTAGCATAAATGCACAGCAGGAACAGGAGTCCTTTAACTAAAGATACAGTGATTCCTGTATCAAATACTGGGTGGTTTCCAGGCTAAAATAAGGAGAATGGTGGAGAATAAACACCTGAACCAAAGCAGTATTCTGTTCCTCCGTTGTTTGGTCTGACAAACAGTGTTACGTTGATACATATATACAATAGATTACATCTTATGCCAAGTATTGAATACTCTGAATGGGGTGCTGGGATGAATAGAATTTACATTTGAACATACATTTCCCATTGGAACTTTGTTTGTGTGGTTACTGCATCAAGACACGGGAAGAACTGTAAGCTGAACAAATGTCTTGATCCAACATGGCGGTTAGCTGTTCAGAGATATTTGGACGCTTATTTCTTTACCTCATCTATCTCCCGTATCCAGCGATCAATGCCATCAAACGACCAGCCGTTAGTGATATCATAAACTAACAGGATGCCCTTTGAAACAAAAAGAGGAGTCAGCAAATATGTATCATTAACAAGTTTGCATCGATGTCTAGTTATTTAGCCTCGTAAATAGGCCCCTTACCTGTGCACCACGAGAATAAGACCTGAAAATGGTGCAGAATCTGCCTTGCCCAGAGGTGTCCCTGTTGAAGACATACAAATGAATAAATATGTTACCACTACTACCAGATGTATTTAGGCAGTGGGCAACGCTTTTAAGGCTTGTAATATCCTTACCAAAGCTCTAACTTCACTCTTCTCCCATCAAGAAGGATGGTAGTGGTTTTGTAGTCAATCCCTATGAAAGCATGATACAAATAATAGCCTCGATCACAAATTAATCACACACAATGGAGCGTCTGTGCCAAAACAAGCCAGGTACTTACCACTGCTATAGGCGTATGGTGACTCAACCGATCCGTCTTGCAAACTGTCCAGGATTTCACCTTTACCGACATCACTGTCTCCGACCAACAAGAATTTAAGGAGATAGTCATAACTCTTGACAGGGCTACCCTGGGTCCCCATCATCCCACGCATCTGGTGTTATTTCCTCAGAGCCTATGGCTCCTCTGTGGTGTGCTAACCAGGCAGAGCTAAGCTTTAGCTAGCCAATATAGCTGCGGCTAGCAGTAGCCCTCAGACAGAATGTATGCATCTACTAGCTCCTAACGAACGCAAACATTGCGATCCATTTCTCGTTAGCTGTAATCTACGACACGTTATGCAATTGACGTTAAGGCTAGGTAAAATGTTTGCTATGAGTAAAATTTACGCCGTGTTAGCTATTCAGCCAACATAAAGAACAACAATTAAATGCTGTTCTTGACAATTTCCGCTGTGCAACCGGTTATGTTGTTGTACGTGATACGTAGCAGGGGAAAAACTAGTAAATCCGATGACTGAAACAATTTATATATAGTTAATCGTTGGTTTTTATTATTCTATATATGTGTACTGTATACAAATAAATATATTTACATATTTATATCCTACATATGTTTTTCATTTAAACAGACATTCGCGCATGCGCGCACATCCAATCTAACGACTTACCTCTGATTGGCTATTCTGAATTATGATTATCTGCAGCTGTGGCCATTCGACTATATTTCCAACATATAAATAACAGGTGACTAGGGTGGCTCTTTGTGCAGCAGGCCTGGGCCAATGTGAAGAGCAGTGGAGACGGCACAATGGCAATGCTAGTGGCCGGTGTTCTTTTCTTGTGTTGTTCTGCTTCCTGTTATTCATTCAATGGTTATGAGTTTGGTGATCCTGTACTAGAATGGAATGTGTTGTCTGCAGCCAAGGAAAGGGCATCCTTAAGACCAAGGGCCAGTTCTCAGACTACTGCCAGTTCTCAGACTAGTGCCAGACCTGTTCCTGCCTTCCTGCGTGTCTCGGCCTCTGCTGACCAAAAAGCTCCTTTAAAGCCTGAACTTGGTACCAGGCAACTGCAGAATGCTGTTAAGGACATTCTGCTTGCAACTCCTTTACCTGCAACTACAGTGACAACTGTGCCTCCCATAATAGAAATGTTGTGCCTCCTGGATAGAATCTTTGTTAGGGTCAGCAGGAAACTCTTCAGCACTAAAATGGCCTACAAATATCTGAAGGTGGGATCCTGTGCTGTAAACAAAGCCTCTGTAGACCATTATTACTTCCTCTACCTGCTGAACAGTCCATGTGCGTTCATCAAGCAGGTTGGTGAAGCATTGCCTTTTTAATGTGAACTTGACTTTCACCTACTGCTGAAGGCACACAATGTGTGTAGTCTGGAAGACTGTAAATTGTGTCACCAGAGGCTTAACATTTTGACTTGCTTTGTATTCCAGCGCTACCAGGATCACTTGGCTATCAGTGTTTCTCTTACCTTCTACCCTGACGGACCTGTTCTCTGGGAAGTTCCGTTTAGTCTGCCTTTGCAATGCAGGTACCACAGGTGAGCATTTCTTTTTTGCTTCCGTGCATGGTAAGAAGTGACCAACTCGTGTCTTTTGGGCCGCTAATCCTTGGCACTTGCTGAGTGCTTGCTATTGTAACAATTGAGATGCACATCCTTTGACATGTGTTACTTGTAATTGTGTATTGTCTGTAGCCAACAACATTATTATGCTGATTTTTTTTTTTGTGTGATATATTTAGGATCCACCATGTGTATTCGCCTGGCATTCACCCAATACTGAAGGGCGGCACTGTTTTCAAAAAACTTGAATCTAAATCGGATGCCACCATTATTCCTACAGATGGTATGTAGCATTCAACGTGGCCAAACTAATATGCAATGTATATATCAAATGTTTCAGCACGAGTCTTTGGGTCATTTTTAATTTGGCTACCTTGCATAATAATCACACAAACTCGGATGGGTTTGTGTATGCAACAAGGCTGTGTAGTATGGCCCGTTGTTGACCCCTGGCTCCATTTTAAAGCTAAAGGGTTTTTCGTGCAATGAGAAGGATTTGACTCTTGAGCTCTTTGCCGTTTCAGCGGCGGGCAATGAGTTGGTGGGGCCCCAGACCTACATCCTGGGTACGCCCATGTACTTCGTGGCCAAACTCACGGACGCTCAGAGTGCAGGCCAGAGGTTGTATGTGAGCAGGTGCTATATGACGTCTTCCCAGGACTTCAATTCAAATCCCAAATACACAGTGATTGAAAACCAAGGGTGAGTCTTCTCGTATTCCAAGGCCTCTTCCTGATTTAATGGAACAAAATGAGTAATGCCTTTTTTTTTTTCTTCCCTTTGTGACCTCAGCTGCATGGTGGCTGGCATAGTAACAGAGCAGGCAAAGTTCCTCACTCAAGCCTCAAAGATGTCCGTGAGCTTCTCGCTCAGTGCCCTTGTGTTCAAGGACATGATGATGACCCCGGGAACTCCAAAGGTAGTGCAGGAATGTATGCGTAGACTTTCAGCAGTGTGCCACTGCCACCTCAATAACTTTTTTTTTTTTACTTGTTTTCATTCTCTAGAAAATCTACTTGCATTGTGAGCTCTCAGCGGGTCCCCTTACAGCAACTGAGAGCATGAAATCCTGCAATTATGAAATGGCTACCAAAAAGTAATTGGCTTTTATTCATGGCTTGCGTTGTGGCGTATGCAGCTTTTTCCCTGTCTGAATTGCATTTCCCAAATGTTAACTTGTGCTTGACTGTACTCAGGTGGATAGAGCTCTATGACGGTGGTACTGCTTGCTCCTGCTGTGACTCAACCTGTCTGGTTCAGCCAAGGGGTGGGTTTATGCAGCCGGTCACTGCATCGAACGTCAACCTGGCTTTTAGAGCCTTTTAAATCATACTTGAATGTAGCCTGTTTTGTGCCACATACCCTAAAATTGTTGCCTACATTTGGTTGTAGTTGTGCCTTCTACTGTAAATGGAGGTGCCATCCTTTAAACAATAATTTGCCTTGATTGGCTTTTTTTGCTTTTTCCAATCCAGCTTCAAAGCTCGTGTACACAAGCAGTCCTTTGGTGGTTGATGGTCTTGCCCTGGAATCCACTTTAAAGTCTGGGAATGTGGATAATGAGTCATTCAGCTACTTGGACGATGACTACTCGAAGTCTCACAAATAAATGCTCCTGTATTTTAATTGGGCATCATTATTGCCCTTGAATCCATGTTGTAATTTAAATTATATAAAGTATTTGAAACTCTAAAATGGCTGGCTATGTAATTGCTTTACTGAGTGGACCATGCATCCTAAATATCTGAACTATAGTTTCAAGCTTTAAGCAGGATGCTTAAAGGTTTACCAGAAATGTAAAGAAGGTTTTCCATGCACTGGCATTCCATACAATTGGTTATGATTTAATACATAGTACATGATATAGCATCTGTATTCCATATCTACAGTGGCAAACTAGGTACAGTTGGAACCGTCCCTAGGAATTCCTCTTTGCTTTTATCTAATTTACGCTCAGATGATACGTAGTCTTCCATTAGTATGAAGGCGTTTCTCAGCATCTCCTGAAAATGCTGTACCGTTTTGGTGTAGCTGCCGTTCCGAACCACAAGGGGGTGGAAAAGATTAATTCTTTGGGCTTGCGAGAGTTCGGTAGGTAGTTCAATGTTTTGTGCTAAAGAGTTGCCAATGAGTGCATGATGCAGCACTCGCTGACGAAGGCTCTTCTCCATTAACACTACAAGATCCCGCAGTCGGCAATGTATATCTTTAGGGTGCCACTGTGATGAGTCCGTGGACAAAAGCAGCTCCATTAGCGCATTTTTAAAATGGAAATCTTTAAGCGCACTACTTCCCGTCAGTGCCGTCTGCTTCTGGTGGAGGAAACTTATAATGTCAAGAACTTGACTGTGGCATGCATGCTCAGGCAGCGTTTTGCAAGCATGCTTGAAGAATTTGTCCTCGTAGTTGGTTAAAGACACTGTCCAGGAAATGTCTGAGATGTTTGTAGGACAGGGAGTTGTTGAAAAATAGGCTGCGGTGTTGTGGAGTTTTACCACAGGGTTGAGGGTAAAGTGGACCTTTCTTCCTGATCTGAATCTAACCACCAGCCCCCCAAGAATATCTCTTTTACTTAAACTCAGCTCAAACTCATATTTATGGGATATCTGCTCCCAAGCTTTTCTTATTGTACCACTGAACCATTTATTAACCTTATCTTTGGAAAGAAATGTGGTGTTTTTGCTGCAGAGAAGACTATAAACACCTGCACTGTATCTTGTCGGTTTCTCAACCTGCCGGTGAAGCAGACATACCATGTCTTGCACATTAGAAGAGTCACAGTGGCAGCCATTTTGGCTCTCACTCTTCTCCACGATGTTTATTTTGCCACAGCCTTGCATGCCATCTTCAGAAGTGCTCCAGAGCTGGCACTGAAAACCATACGGTTCTGCTGGAACAAATGGAACAACAATGTCACAGCCACTCACAGTCTGAATAAATTCCTCCATAACAACGCCAGCACTTTCTGCACTTGTGGTCCGCATGACTTCTAATAGGTCATGTGTCAAGCCTTCCAAAAATGCCCCCCTTCTCCAAATTGTAGCCTGAGAAACTTTGACAAATCTGCTGTGGAAGAGACGCAGTGTGTCACTATCCGGCAGCGGCACCCTGCCAGATATGCATTCCACGGGTGGCGGTGTGTTGGACTGAATCCAATCTTCTGCAAAAAACGGCTTGAAGACACAACGTTTCAAGTATTTCCAGAGGAAGTGGACCACAGAGATAGCTGAGAATGTGTTCCATATATCCCATAAGTAATCCCCTTCCCGCCCCCGCTCCACCCGGTCCCTTTGCGGTGGTCCGGAGAGCCGGGGTACCGGCACTCCCGGTCTTTCTCCTCGGCCAGACCATCTACTTGCGTCTGCGGGGGCCCCGCGTGTCCCCCCCGCGTGGTCCCTGTTTTCATTGGCCACGCCGTGACCTGGCGCCCGGTTGACACGCTCCTCTCTACGTGGCACCGCCGGTGCGTACGTCTGGTCTGCCGGCGAGGCCTGGCGGTAGGGAGCGTGGGGTTTGACCTCGACTCGCCGGGGCGGGTTGGCGTCTGGTTCAACGTGGCTTTTCCCGGAATCCTTGGACTGGACGTATTCATTTTCTGCCTTGCCTTCCGAATAAACGCGTCGCCAATCCTCCGACGGGCGGAGCGCATCGGGGGCGTTCGAGGTCGCGGCGGATTCGCTCGGTTTCTCGCCGGCCACTCCGCGGTCCCCTTGAGCTTTGGCTTTGGCGTCCTTTTGTGGCACCGCGTCGCCGAAGGGTGTTTCCGTGCGCGGTTCCCTGACCTCGCTCGGTGAGCCTTCGCCATCCTCCGTGCCCTCTGTGACGAGATCGGCCCAGTCCTCAACACCAGGCTCCTCTCGCGGATACAAGATCAGGCCCAAAGTCACGGCTAGGACTCGAAGCAGTGGACCCTGCATCCTTAATGTTATCTGAAACCCCAGAATACAATAAGCATTAAAATAGTCATTATTACTACGATTAGATTTTATATGACAACCCCCCCCCCATGCCTAAGTGAATCTTGTGTAAGTGAAAATCATTTACCAGAAGAATTAGATAACAATACACTACAGTAAGGGTGAATTGAAAGACTTGATTTACTACAGTGCACAATGCAATGCTTTTGTTAGAAACATGTTCCAGTAAGTTGCTGACTTGACTGTTTCAAATCATTTGTAATACATTTTCTATTCAGTTCAACTTAACATTCTGACCAACCTATCTTTCTGATAAATCTACTTAGGCCTACTGTAAGTCGCTTTGGACAAAAGCGTCTGCTAAATGCCCCAAACGTAAATGTAACATCAATAACATCATTGACATATGCCTAAATAGTCCCATGCCATACGAATAGTTAACATTGCTCATCAAAGTAATACAACACTCACTGTGAATAAAAGGTAAGAACTCACAAGTTCCCCCTCGTTGTCTGTATTTGATCAGGTAGAAGTGAAAATCTTACCGAGCTAAGCAACGGTTTCTCTGTTATCTGTTCCTAATTTAGTTGCAGCTGTAGGTTGATGTGACTTGTTTCCTGTCTGCCAGACCAGTAGCGTCATTTTGAGTTTGCAATACCAAACCTTAGCATAACTTCCTGTTCTGTCAAATAGCACTACACTAGTTGTTGGCAATGTGTCCCTGTGAATGAATTGTACAAGTACAAATTGTTGAATTGATTAATGAAATGAATTGCTGAATTGTAAAATATAATGTGAGAGTAAGGTTTAAGAAAAGGGCACTATTACAAAATGTGTTGTTTGTTTTCCTCAATAGGTTAGTGAGCCCATGGACTGGTTCGTCCAGCCTTTTCATTTTGATGGCTGCAGTTGAGTGTCACAAAGAGTTTGCTCAGGACTGCCGAATTTCAATACAACTTCCCATTTTTACCCAGTTGCCCAACAAAGACCGAGCCCATCACGCGTGTGGACGTCTAACATTTGTAAGAGATTCGCTCTCTTACACAAATAAAGATTAACCAAATCCCTCAGCCACAAGCGTCCACATTTGAATGGCCTTCGCCATTTTACATGTCTGCTTGTCCACGGCTGAGCTTTGTTGTTCCACCTCTTTTTCCTTGCATCGAATGATTGATAGTACTACGAAAAATACAATTATGAATTGACTGCACTTTGTGTCAAAGCACAAGTTAGCAATAAGTAACAAGTACTAAGTGATAAGTACTTTAGGGGCGGTGTCGTGTTAAAGGAGATTGTTTCCTCCAGACAGGTAAAGCACAGGTGTGTAGGGTGGGCGTGGCGTGAGGACAGGTGTTGTGGTCGGTTCCAGACCTCGCTATAGAAGCTCCCGGAATGGCCAGAACGCCATTCTAGTCTTTCCATTTACAGGACGGGAATGTGCGATAGGTATATGAGAAACAACGACACCAACAGCCAGCAGCCATTATCAGACTAACCCTACAACCCAATCCTTGCTGGATTGTATGTGGATCTATTGCAGACACTTTGGAATAAGAATATAAGGTAACTCATTGTTTAATATTCTTTATTTCTGCAGCTGCAGTGCCTTTTGAAATTGTACCTTTTTTTTAATAATGTCACAACAGGTGACCCATTAAATGAATGTTATATTAATTTGCTATAACTATTTAGTAATCAAGCCTTTAGCCAAAGGGATTTGCGGTCATTTTAATAGATGTTGTTGAGGAGCAGGTAGAGGTCAGCCATTTTGCTATACGAATGCCACTGTAGAAATTGGTGCTTCAACCCAGTACCTTTTGGATTGGACTATGTGCTATTATGCTAAACATACACAGTAGTGGTAAATATATTGTTCTGTTTTGACCTTTCCCCCCTATCATGTATCAATGATTCGTTTGAAACTGTTGCATTGCAAAGTTCACAGATTCGTTTGGACGACAAACCGCTCCATCTCCAAACATGGATAAGTTCCGCATGATGTTCCAGTTCCTCCAGTCCAACCAGGAGTCTTTCATGAACGGCATATGCGGCATCATGGCCCTGGCCAGTGCACAGATGTACTCCGCCTTTGAGTTCAGCTGCCCCTGCATGCCAGAGTACAACTATTCCTATGGAATTGGCCTGCTCTGTATCCCGCCCGTATGGTTCTTCATGTTGGGTTTTGTGCTGAACAACAACGTGTCCATGCTCTCCGAGGAGTGGAAGAGACCCACCGGGGAACGTAATAAAGACCCTGCGGTCCTCCGCTACATGTTCTCCTCCATCACACAGCGCTCCCTGATCGCCCCTGCCGTCTGGGTGTCCGTCACCCTCATGGATGGGAAGAGCTTCCTGTGCGCGTTCAGCGTTGACCTGGACCTTGAGCAGTTTGGGAATAGCAGTGAAATCCGCGGCTTGTCCGAACTGGAGAGGATGAAACTGCTGGCAAAGATTCCATGCAAGGACTTATTCGACCAGACGGAAATCAGGGTGGCCGCGTCTCGGTACATCAAGTGTATATCGCAGGTAGGTGCTGTTATCACCCTGTGACTCCTTCCTATTATTTTTAATCAACCTCTCTAACTAATCCTTTGGGGGGGGTGAACTCAAGCTGTGCGTATGCCCTTTGACCCTGACAGTGTGTTGTTGTGAGCCTGATGCCGTATGCGTTGGGTGGCCTAGTTACTGACTGTTCGTTGCAGGCGTGCGGATGGCTGTTCCTGCTGATCATGACCTTCTTGGCCTTCATGATCCGGGCCATCCGACCGTGCTTCACCCAGGCGGCGTTCCTCAAGACCAAATACTGGTCCCACTACATCGACATCGAGCGGAAGATGTTCGACGAGACCTGCAAGGAGCACGCCAAGAGCTTCGCCAAGGTGTGCATCCATCAGTACTTTGAGAGCATCAGCGGCGAGATGCAGAACTTCCACCACGACCGGCCGAACGAGACCGGGGACGAGGAGGACGAGAACAAGAGGAAGAGCGACAACGAGAAGCTCATGGGGATACGCGCCCAGGACGACATGAACAAAGTGCTGTGGAACTGGCACAGCTGCAAGCCGCCGCTGGCTCTGAGGAAGGAGCAGCCGGACGGCGAGGAAGGCGAGGACCTGAAGAAGGAGGCCAACGGCGGCCCGAACGGCCTGGCTAACGGACACGCGCCGGACGGAGGGAAAAAGGAGTGGGCCGTGTACTACAGCAAAGTCTGATGGCTTTAGAGGGCGCGGCGGAGGGGAAAGACACGAGAAACCGGTCGAAAAAACGTTCAAAGTCTAGTTTACTCTGGCTTCTCCGAATGGCCTACCCTACCCTAGTCTAGCGTCACGGGATCTCTCCCCGAAATGATGCTGATTAGCACTATTAGTTGTTACCTTTCAACATAAATAGGCATTGTGATCGTCATGCTTTACAATGTTTGCATCTTACATGTACAACCTACTATGAATATATCCATTGTATTGAGCAACTTCTGACATGGACAAAGGTTGTCACAACGTTTCTACTGAAGGCCCCACTAAGCCGACAGACTGATAACCTAATTTTACCAGCGTTGGCCGCTTTTGTGTGTCAGATGTGAGCAAGGCCTCCATAAAATAGTCCAAGCGCATCGTACAATACTTTCTACTTTGTGTTATGTGAATAGGGTTTCCCCATTAGGGTTTTGGCAGGGGATTGGTGTTACTTCTGGACCACTTAGTGCTGCTAGCCTTGCAACATTTCAGATGCAATCACTCATTTCAAAATGCACATAAAGTGCCCACGCAATGTTTTTATTTATTTTTATATTTTAACTTGTTATCGTCAGTGTGTGTAAACAATATTTTTGGTTTTCATTATAAAGGCTCCACACACTTTAGTATTTTTCCCTCCTGTTTACGGGCGGGGTTCACATTACTGCGTTCATTTGGGTGAAGATTTATGAAGGTCAACTCTTCACATGTTACATAGATAGATTTTATTCATGAATGATGGCAGCAGCTCAATCGTCTCATACATGTCCTTCATGTAAAAAAGCGTGTCTGGGTGATTATCAGTTCCACCCTCAGCTGTGCAGATTTTGCATATAAAAATAAAACATTGAATATTAGAATATAAAAGTACTAGACTCATTTTGACTGGCCCAGAGAAAAATAGAGTCACCCATAGCCCATCACCAAGTTGTATTTCTCTGTGTACTTTTACCTTGACAATGACATAAAGAAACACAACTTATAACATATAAACATACAACAGATAACTGTTTATTTTTAGTGGCCCGACATCACATGATTTTGAAGAGGGAATATCTCTTAAATCTTACCAAACAGAGTAAGCTAACTACTTAATCCTCCTTTGTAGCAGATCCCCTCAGCCAGACAGCATTAGCAAAGCCCAAAGCACATCTGCTCAGTGCCTCAAATCTAACATTTGAGTTCTTCAACAACTCAGAGAGCAAATCGGTTTGGTAGGAATTATACAGCATCACAGAGAGCACTACAATGAGTTCATAGGGCATTTCAGTCGATCCAAGCTCCGTGTGGCAGACAGCCTTGCTGTGAACGGGTAGGTTTCAGGCATGTGACTATCATCGCACCTAGCTAACAGGTTTTAGTTAGCCTTAAACAGTTTCGGTGGTAGTCTCAGGGTGCACTTGGTATTTCACGTAAGCTCCTTAACACGCCAGCAGGACACTTTAAGTCAAAACCAAGCTGAAATGTGGATATCTGCCACTTGCCCGGCCGTGGATACACGTAGGCCTACTTACTAAATTCAAATTTAAAATGTAATAATACTAAATAATACATTTGAAACTCCCATAGCACCCTATAGATCAGTTAGAGAAAATGGCCCACTGTTGTTATCTCTGTTTGAGTTTTGTTTGTCAGCCTTTAGTGACATCACAAAAAGTAGTACTTGTTTCATCAAATGAGGACTTGTTTCATCAAACAAATGAGGAATGATAATCATTAGAGACCGAGAGTGACAAATGAGCTGAATAACACATGAAAACCCATGTCACAATCAATATGAATTGGACACTATACTACTGATCCAAAGGTTCAGTTCTGACCAGTTCTAGCGTCATCCAAAATCACTGTGGTGTCACAGACTTATTGGAGTTTAGGACCTCCGACCCAACAGAAGTGCATTCTTTGTTATTGCGGAGATGAACGAAGCGCATGGTATTTAAGACTCTATCGAACCCCCGAGGCTTCTAATAACCCCGCGCGGTGGGTACCACGTCGTGCGAACAGTTAGCGATGATGACGTCATAATTAGAAGGGGGGAGATGAATGAAAACAGCATGGACGCCTTTTCCCCCCGCCCTCCCTCTCCCATGCGGATTAGTGGAACGTTTGCGCTACCCTTGACCAACCCAGAGCTTGCCCGGCAGCTGGTCTTTTTTTCCCTCAGTGAATTGGCAGCCACTGGTGTGTGTGTGTGTGTGTGTGTGTGTGTGTGTGTGTGTGTGTGTGTGTGTGCGCGCGCGTGTGTGCGTGTGTGCGCTTGTGTGCGCGCGGGTGTGTGTGTGTGTGTGTGCGTGCGCGCGCGTGCGTGCGTGTCTGTGGGGGTGGGAGGAATGGGTTGGAAGCAGAATTTCTTTGTAATGTTGTGATTCTCTCTCCCCCTTGGCTCTCTTAAACTAGTTGTGTGCATCTTTATGTGCAGGCCCAGTTCACTATGGTGGACATTGCACTATTTTGGGAAATTAAAGTAAAAATGTTCGTCCTTTTCGATTTGTTTGATAAGATACCGCCAAAGCACATCCACCATGCGCAGAATCATCAGGTCACATAATCCATTTTTTTTCTGTTTAACCCCAAGACGGATTTGTTTCATTGCATTTGTGTGTGTGTGTGTGTGTGTGTGTGTGTGTGTGTGTGTGTGTGTGTGTGTGTGTGTGTGTGTGTGTGTG
>JAOPJK010000108.1:17510360-17523186 GCA_027123565.1 Phycis chesteri
TTATTCTACTTTTCTTTTATTTTTTTTTTTTTTTTTTTTTTTTTTTTTTTTTTATTTATTAACATCCACCTTGTGGGGGGGGGGGGGCCCACATTGTTCCAAAAAAAAAAATGTAGCAACTTTGTGGCCGTCAGACCTGTAAATTAGGTCAATGTAAAAGTGTAAATCATGACAAGTCTTTGTTTATGATCTGTTTATTCTCATTTGTGTAGTGCCCCACATATCGTTAAGTTCCCAGTAATAAAGCGGTCAATCAGTATCAACACCCCTGGGAAGCCTCCTTCACATATACATTGCACACTACACGCTATCTCCGTCAGCCACGAGCAGACTTAACGGGCGTCAAGTAGTACAGCAATGACGGTAACTACCTTTTACCTTGTTTGTGTTTCGTCCTGCCAAGGATCAGAATTGTCAGGATAGGCGTCTAAGAAGGCTTCTTTGAAAGTGGAAGTGTGGTCAATTCTTTTTCTCATATTCTCCCATTACCTTGGGTTAGTCTTAAGAACACAAGGTCATAAGAACTGGATTTTTTTTTTTGGTTTCTACAAATCATGTATTTCTTCAAAGTGCAGTCATCAAATAAGATTCCTTATCCACAAGTGTACCGTTGAAAAAAGCAGCGAATAAAATCACCACATAGTCAATTGTGTGTTTGTTTTCTGTTGGCCTTATCTGCTGGTCAAGCAATCTGTTTTGGCACTGGAGCACTGAGGCGCTTTATGTTGTACTGTACTTTGGTCATTGGCTGAAGGGCGTAATACTCTTCCGAACCAGAAGGGGGCCCTACTGGCCAAAGGCATGCGACGGGGAACCCGGTTAAAATTGTTCTGCTACCGGGACGAGGAAGCCAACTAACTCGTAAGCATGGCGCAAGGAAAACAGAAATTTAAAGCTCAGCGGCCAGGGGGGTTAAAGAAGCCCGCACATACCAAACAGAAGGGACCTAGAAAAGGAGGTATGTTATTTACATTACTGCAAGTTTGAGAGGCTCCAGAACGTGAAATAATCATTTGGTACACGTCGTAGGACAGGTCCATGTCGACACAAACTGGTGGGAGACATTTTTGGTTGGGCAAATATGTTTGTATTAGTACCGGTTCTATTACTCAGGGTTCACCCCACATGTTCTTTTCTATTCCAAAAGGACGGACCATTGCACCTAAAAAGGCTCAAGTTGTCCAGCAACATAAGCTGAAAAATGTAAGACAGCGGGAGCTTTCATCTACAGCGATTGCTCAATGGTTTCTCGAGCATGTGAACTTAACATGTACATCTATCTTGAAGGTTCTGGAGGTTGCCATCAGGAATAAGATTGAGCAGGAGGTGACTCAGAGGGCCAGCACGAAACTCCACAAACGCTTGAGTGTTCTCAAAATGCCCGAAACGAAAGCCTCCAAGGGACCCCCAGCCAACTCCAAATAGACGCGTCAGAGCCCTCTGATGGTCGACTCAGTTATTTTTTATGAGTCACACTAGAAACACCACGTTAAACGGACGCGAGAGAGCCTTCTTTTGCAAATGAAACACTGAAGTCATCCGTTTTATAAACTCAAATAACAATAAACACTGCAACTATGGGTCAATATTAAAATACTATCTTTGGGTTCCTTGACATTACATAACTGTGAAGGGGAACGGACTGGATATAGTAGTGTATTTGTAATACATAAATCAGCATTTGTGTTTATTCTTTAAAGTGGATTTTTAGTATACTCTGTGTATACGACTGTACAAATTGTGAAATTAAAATATAGTTGAGGTTATACAATTTGCTGTTTTAGCTCTCTTGCCTGCCCATGTGTTCCTGTGGGGTAATTGTTGACTGTATTTCCCCTAATAGTACTTCGCATAAGGAGTTCTTATTGGACCTTTACAGCTGCCGTTAATTTTAATCTTATCGGCTTAATTACGGGAGACTTAGTAGAACCAACTTTTGGTTTTGACTATTATCGAAAGGAATGCAGCCTACCTGTAGTCAACAGTAATATATTGGCATGGAGTAACTTTACTTTAGTAGTTATACATGAAATATATAATTTGGGCTTTCGACTTAAAATACATTTTACTGCTGTCAAGAAAACAAGTGTAGAGAATATCTACTCTCAGATCAAATATGGAAAGATTTTACTCTGGAACTTGGAGTAAATAGCTACTTTAATTCATATATGCAACTCATGTTATTATGCATTTCTGGTCTTGCATTAATAGCCGATTTTATTATGCCTATGATTACATTATATTTCACTTTTTTTAGTTTTAGTCTAACGTAAAAAATGTCCTAATAGCAGATAAACAACGGGATGGTCTCGTCTCCTCCTGTCATATATGGTGGGAATATACTATAGAATCAAGGCCTGGTTACTCATCGAGTAGGCCTATGAGTAGAAAATGGGTGAGCTAAAAGCAGTATTTATATTTGTGCACAATTAAAAAATATATAGGCCTATATATATAATCTGTGTTTATTTCTACTATATTAAGAACATTAGTGCAGTTCTTCACAGTGGGCAATACATTTTGAATGACCTTGGATTGTATGTGAACGCAAACGTGTGAAGCAAGAGTACTCGACGCAGACTCTACACAACTCAGGAAAGAGACGTGGGTGGAGAGACGTCGTGTTTCTATTTCCTTTTTTTCTTCAGGAAAGGCGGACACATTTAGTTTCCGAACCTGCGTCTAAAGGCCATTATGAAACGTAAAAGCGTGCCCATACGTGAAGGAAACACGAGAAGCCTTCTATTTCTGTAAGGTTTGTCGTTGTGAAAAAAAAAGTCCGCGTTCGGACGTCTCCTAATGTCGGCGGTCTACGAATAAACATGGTATAAACGAAGCGTAGTACGGGTCTGTTTGCCTTGACCGCACCCGGTTAATTCCCTTGTCAGAATGATGGACCCATCAAGTCTCACATTTGCCTAGCAATCTACAGCCAGACAGAATGTCCATACGTATGGCGGGTCAGTGGTTTTTTTTTATAACGTCGGCGCGCTGCCAGGAGAACGGCACCACAGACCCGAAGAGAAGGAAGCGTTGGGCCGAACTGTTCGATCAATTGGACCTCAATAAAGATGGTCGGATCGATGTTCTGGAGCTGCGGACCGGACTGGCAAGACGAGGGATTTCCCGGAGTTCTGTGGATAAGGTGAGCCAGGAGAAAAGTGGGACGACTCCAGTACGCTAGTGTAATATTCGTATTTACCACGTTTTTGTCTACCTGTTAGCTGTATGCAAACTACCAGTTGTTCAAAAAAGTCCACTTTGCTCTGCTTGTATAGCCAAATATGGAAAAGGATCATGTTACGTGTTGCTAACAATGTACAAAGTATAATAAAGACACAAAGATAAAATATTGCACTAATACATTGGATGTGTACATAAGTTACAGTTGTGGGCCTATATGCATGCATAATATCATACTATGCATGCATATGCAACTAACTTATGTATGTATGATGTACTTATGTATGATCACGCATATTATTAATATGCGTGATCCCTGTCAAGTGTGCCGTGATGTCCTTGAGTTACAATTTGTCACTGGGGAAAAAAACTACTATCTACTCACGATGAAACTATGATAATGACTGATTAAATGTATTATTTGAATAACAACGTACAGTCTGATAACGTGATATTAATAATGATAATGATAAATTGATTATAAATAGGCTAATCATAGTATTCTTGATATGTTATTAGCTAGTAGGAATTTAACAGCGATAGCAACATTTTGCAGTCCGATAAAATACCACAATTTGTATATGTGGTTACAATACTTCATTCCCTTCTACCCAGATGAACAACACCTGTGCTAAAACACCTCCAGCCTGACTTTGTTGGTCATAATCTTGCATGTGTCGGTCAGCTATCAGGCTAAATATCCCTCATCCCGCAAGCCGCAATGTTTTTGTGTCCACACGCAAGCAGGGTAGCACTTCTATTTTTATTCAACCCGGGTAGGAACTTTGTAAGATGAGAAAGGTAACCTTTCTCTCTCTCTCTCTCTCTCTCTCTCTCTTGGTCTTTCTCCATCTCCATCTATTTCTGTGGTGCTGATGTTCATCTTAATTTTCACATATAAACACGACTACAGGGACGTTATGTTAAGTGACACAGAGCAGAAAAGTTTCGCTGAACAAAAAGTTCAAGGCTTTGAAATGTAAACCTTGCTTCAGCACAGATTGGTTGGCCTCAACACATAACCCTGGCTAGCAACACCATGTCCCTCCGCATGATGAAAATAACATTGTCATTCAAAATAAAATAAAATATTAATAATTACATATTAATTGATGGATGCACGTACATCCTCTATTGTTCATTCATTAAAAACTGACCAGCCGAATAGCTCATATCTTACCAAAACAACCCCCTCTGCAATTCTGTTGACATCTCCCTCTTCCCTTCTTGTGTTTCTGGCCCGCAGATCGTACACGCAGGGGACACCAACCAGGATGGGGAGCTGGACTTTGAGGAGTTCACAGAGTACCTGCGCACCCACGAGAGACAGCTCAAACTCATGTTCAGAAGCCTAGACAGGAACAACGATGGTCTGTCAAGGAAAAGTTATTGAAAACACGACACCAAGACTGGCTCACATGTCTTCGTAGTCACGTGTGGGCTGTGTAACTCTGTAATCTGTGAGTAGCTTGTATTCTCAGGTGAGATCGATGCAGCCGAGATTCAACATTCTCTGCACTCTATCGGTGTGGATATTAGCCGAAAGGAGGCCAACAGGATTTTGCGAAGGTCTGTGATCGATATTTACAGAAATATCAAATATCTGCAAATTTTAAAAATAACAAAATGATGCATGATCTGTAATGATGATAAGGAATCGTGGATTCCTTATCATCACCATGTTCAAACCCGGTTTGAACCCTGGCTAACAAGCAGAAACATTTCTCATGTGTGTGCGCAGCTTAAGCAATTTCCCTCTGGGACCATTAAAGTATTTCTGTCTGTCTGTCTGTCTGTCTGTGTGCCAGCTAGCATGGACAAAGATGGGACCATGACGATAGACTGGAACGAGTGGCGTGACCACTTCCTGTTCAACCCTCTCCATAACATGGAGGATGTGGCACGCTACTGGAAACACTCCTTGGTGAGGTCACACACACACATACACACACACACACACACATGTGCATAAATCACTCACTTACTAAAAGCAAAGGTTTACTTTAGGACTTCTTCATTACCCATTTCATCCTCAGGGCCGTGTGCCTTGTGTCTCTTCCCCCTGTGGCTTGATTAGATATTGGATACAGGTGAGCAGCTGAGAGTGCCAGAGGACTTGTCAGAGCAGAGTCAATCCTCTGTGTGGCGACAGCTGATTTCTGGGGCGTTGGCCGGAGCCGTGTCCCGCACAAGCACCGCCCCCCTTGATCGCCTCAAAGTCTTCCTCCAGGTCATTTGGGAAAAACATAATTTCCAGAGAAATCCATGTGGGACAATCTTGAAAAATCACTCTCACTAATTTGAATCTCAAAGGCTTTGTTAATCGTATTTTTGTGCATATTACCATGAAAAAAGAAGGTTGGAAAGGTTATAATAAAATGCTTTTGCATTATAATTATTTTGATATGATTCTAATATGTGACCTGTGCTATATTTTCTTCTTTAACCGTCGGCTCTTGTTTGTCTCCAGGTGCATGGCTCTTTCCCCGGGACGGGGAACGTATTGAGTAGTTTTAAATCCATGGTGAAAGAGGGAGGCCTGAGATCACTGTGGCGAGGCAATGGTATCAATGTCCTGAAAATGGCGCCTGAGACTGCTATCAAGTTCACCGTTTATGAGCAGGTGGAGTGGATCAAAAATGTCTCTCACGTATGGACCTGCGTCATTTTCATCTTTGGCTCTGTCCCTTCCTTTACCATTACAAACGAATATGTAAACCTGTGCAGATCAAATGCTCTCTACGTGGACATGATGCAACAGGACATCTGAAGCTTCATGAGAGGTTTATAGCTGGTTCACTGGCTGGAGCCATAGCTCAAACTGCCATCTATCCATTAGAGGTGAGATATGTGTACACACACGCACACACACATATTCAGACATGGCAACAGGACAGGATTCTGGTACAGACGTGTTCGGTTTCCTTTTGTAGTCAGTTTGTAGTACGAGTAATAGTGACCAATCACGTTTTGAGCGGGCACAAAATGTTACCTGGACCAATCGAATCTCGAAAACAAAGGCCGGTGTACGGAAGAGGAATTCTTGTCCCGGGTATCCGTTATCCGTCTAGAGTAGAACCCTAGAAATAGTACCCATTGTCCCCAGAGGGAAGCCTGCTGTACGGTTGTCAAGAATAAGCTTCATAATGTTGTATCCCCACATTTTCCGATCCTATGGGCTAGCCACTAGTCACCCAATAACAACATTTTGTCTGGCCACTACGTACACCGAATAACTTAACTGGGTTGCCTATGTCCCCTTTCCTTCGTCTGCAGGTGTTGAAGACCCGTCTGACGCTCAGGAAAACAGGGCAGTTCTCTGGGATAGCGGACTGTGCCAAACAGATGCTACAGAAGGAAAGTGTCAGGGCCTTCTACAAGGGCTACGTGCCAAACCTGTTGGGAATCGTCCCTTACGCTGGCATTGACCTGGCCGTCTATGAGGTTAGACACCAGCAGACAGACACACACACACGCACTCACGCATGCACACACACGCACACGCACAGTGTCTGACTGTTAACCTTATTCATTATTGTCCTTACTTTCAGACTCTAAAATATTCCTGGATAAGCAGGAACACAGAGTCTGCCAACCCAGGGGTGATGGTGCTGGTGGGCTGTGGGGCTGTGTCCAGCACCTGTGGGCAGCTGGCCAGCTACCCTCTAGCCCTGGTCAAGACACGCATGCAGGCCCAAGGTTAGATCTGCCTTGTATGGTAATGTAATGATAGATGCTGCGTTAATGGTTACTTGAATACATCTGATGATGTTAATTGAGTGCAGACATTTTGTATTGGAACATTACAGTAGAAAAAAGGTATTTTTATTTAAGGTATTCTTGTCCATATGTGGCGATTTGTCTTGATTGGATATCGCGCCCGAGCATATTGATCAAACCTATGTCACTCCTCCCCTCCCCCACCACTCCCCCCTGTCAGTCTCCGTGAAGGGGGGGGCCCAGCTCTCCATGACAGCCCTGTTCCTGAACATCCTGACCCAGGAGGGCGTGCCTGGACTCTACCGAGGACTGTCCCCCAACTTGCTGAAAGTCATTCCCGCCGTCAGCATCTCCTATGTAGTCTACGAATATATGAGGAAGGTCATGGGTGTGGGGGTGCCCAGGTAGAGACAGGCATGGGGAGGACGTGGGTGGAGGTAGAGGGCGGAGACACAGGAATGGGATTGTGTTGGATAAGCAAACAGTGCATCAGTTTGTGTGTGTGTGTGTGTGTGTGTGTTGGGGAGGTTTGTTATCAACCTTTTTACCAATGATATGAACCCACTTTTCCAGACATATTTGTCATATTTGCTTCATTCCTTTAAACAATGTGTTAACAGCATGGGGTGTGTGTGTGTGTGTGTATATATACACACAAGGCTCCAATGCAGTGTATATTGTTGCGCTAAACAATTTCTTAACCTCATCAAAACTTGTTCTTGCTGTAGGGTGATACATACTCAAAGCTATACATTCCTTATTTTGCATGCAATTTTGTATGCATGCAGTTGGATGATATTCATGCGATGAGGACTATCCTGTTCCCCTGCCTGAGACGTTGTTCAAACTTGCTTGAGAACTAATTACAACTATTATCTCTATGGCCTAAGAGCAAATGACACTGACATGACACGAGGATCATCACAGTAATTTCCTCCCATTCAACTCTAGGTGGTGCATAGAAAATGGGTTCATCTAAAATGACAGGTGTTCGAGTGCCTAAAACTACTTCAACCTGCAAATGGATTGTTTCGGGCGTGACCTTCGAAAAACAATTACTGAATAATGAAAACGACCAATACATGAAAATGGTTGCTTGCTGTTTTGCTAAGGCTCTGCTTTATTCAATTAATGTATCCATGATAGGCCTATTGGTTATATGATGGTACTTATTTATACAGTCATACATACCCTGATTAAAAAATGAATGTTTGCAAAGAGACTGAATAATGTGTTTCCAATTCGTAGGTGAGATACGATTTAAGTAACATATGGCCATACTCATGATTGATGTTGGTCTGTTTTTCGGGAATTAATCAACACTTAATTGTTGCCACGGGAATCGGGAATATTTGTTATCAGATGTGGTTTGTTGCAACCAAATAAAAGTATTTTTCCAACTGTGTTTCATTTTCTTTGGGATCTCTAATGTTTCGGAAATATACAAATGTATAGGCTACGTTTTATAGTATTCTGCTGTAAGAAAGATTACGAACAGCACCAGTCACCGACATAATTGACAATCGCTACCAACGCAAATCCGAAAATCTAGAGAGTTGATTGGAAAGCGGAAAAAGCAGCCGATTCGTTAATATGCTGGACCTTAACTGTCAATCAAAAGCTCCTCTAAATCACGGACGTGCAGGCGTGTTGGTTCATTGTTATTGCTCACTCGGAAGCAGTGGTTGGTTATTTTATGGACTCCCGCCCCCACCTTCCCTCTGTTTCTTGTCTTCCCGCTTCTGCGCAACTCGACCCGGCCCCAAGTTAGCTTGCTTGTTCGTCTTTCGCGATTAGCATGTCTGGATACGGGGCTTTGCCAACAAACGGGGCCGGTGCTGGAATTAAAAACGATGCTTTTGCAGATGCTGTTCAACGAGCAAGACAGGTAAATATTCTATAGTTAGATAGACGATCTGCCTTGAGTAACGATTCTTATGCCAGTCGCGGTGGTCGCTAGTGTGTACACCGCAAGCAAGCCAGTTAGCACGCCTGGCCGCCTGTTAGCAGCGTTAGCAAGCAAGTTCACCATTAACATGACCTAGCTAGCTAAGATAGCTTGGCAGCTAGTTTTGGTGATTTTTGGCAATTCATTAAATGAACATCGCCTACTTCGTTTCACAATCAATTATGTATTGTATAATGAACTCGTGTAGGGTGAAATGGGCACTGTAGGCTTTGTGTGTACCGTTTGGTGTCACCACGAGGACTAGGGCACCGGAATGAATGTGGATGTTCGGGTTGCCCTAGGAGACAAGAATTAGCGCTATTCCAACGTGAGGCTCATCCTGCCGGACAAACGATTAAATATTGTAGTACCTAACATGTGCAGTTGATATGAAACAGACGAATAGTATGGGTCCATTAACGGACAAACTGTTTGTTAAGGTTAACTTAGGCCCTTTTCTTTGTTTCTAAGTTGTATTGTCAGAACACCTTTCTCCAGGATTACAATAGTACAAATGTTTTTTTTCATGAGTAGAACACGTGTTGCGGTTGGCCGAAACCTATATATATATTTTTAAATGGTCTACTGGGCTGTATGTTCTCAGAGTATAGATTTGAGGAGTATGGGGATACATACAAAACCCTTTCAATATAATTAACGAATAATTGTCTTCTTTGTATTTTTGAGATCGTCAAACGTGACTATTAAGCGACTGGTAGACTACAAATGTGTAACTATTGTATGTATTGTCAAAACTAGAATTGGCTTATTCAACAACTCACTGGAGATCTGCAGATATTCAGGGTCATTTAAAGTGGTAGCCAAGATTTAAAACAAAATCGACTACTGACGATTCTTTTGCACTGAGACTGATCTCTAGGGCTTACAATCTTTCCTAATTTTGCTGGAAATCAGTAGGAAACTCCATCTTGTTTGATAAATCTTTCCCTCTGGTTCACAGATTGCAGCAAAAATTGGTGGAGATGGTGTCCCACCAATGAGCAACAACGGTGGTGCTGAGAACTATGCTTTCCCAGCACAGAAACGATCGCTAGAAGACGCAGGTCAGAGGTCAAAATGGCGTTCAGAACAGTACTTCTGAGTGTTCTCCAAGACACTTTTGCTAAAACGTTTTTGCATTGTTTCTTCAGATCAACCGGATGCTAAAAAGATGGCTTCCCAGGGTGACCGGGATTCTGCATTGTGTAGGTTGAACATGCACACCCCTGCCATACACTCACTTCTGCCTCGTTCTGGCTGTTTCTGACAAATATTCTTTCTCTCCACAGCCATTGGAGCTCAACTGGCTGCTCTGTCACAACAGAGGTATGGTTTACTGGCTTTTTTTGTCAAAGGTTTTTTGTGTACCAGTGTTACTCATATCAGAAATTAGTCTTTCCTCTGTTAGGATTCATGGGATCTATTTTAAATCTGCGGGATAACTACATTCTTTTTGCATATTAGCACTACAGTCAAGATTGGCATGAGCTTCATTCATCTGGTTTGAAATCGGGGGAAATAAATTTCTAACGACGAGTGGAGCTCCATTCTCAGAAACAAAAGCCTCCCTTTCTTTTATCTGCCACTGCTTTGCTTGGCTTTTTGAAAATGTATTTATATTCACAATTTAACATGGGTGTTCAACCCGACCAGCGCAAGGCCCTCCACCCTGACTGAGGAGTACCGGGTGCCGGACAGCATGGTTGGCCTCGGTGAGTAAACCCCCCCCCAGCGGGCTCCAGCCTCTGCTGTCTTTCTCGTTCTTGTGGCATTTGTTTTTCTAACGAGCGCTTGATGGTGTGTCTGACAGTGATCGGACGAGGGGGAGAGCAGATTAATAAGATCCAACAGGACTCTGGCTGCAAGGTTCAAATTGCACCTGGTGAGTGATGTGCTGGTTTTTATTAGTTATGAAATTTATAAATGGTTGTTGTTGTTGGAGATGTTTAGCTAATCACAAATCCAATGCGTTTTCCCTCTTTCCAGACAGCGGGGGACTCCCAGAACGAAGCGTGTCACTCACAGGACCCGCGGATGCCATACAGTGAGTCGGTGTCCACACA
Source organism: Phycis chesteri (assembly GCA_027123565.1). Taxonomy (NCBI): domain Eukaryota; kingdom Metazoa; phylum Chordata; class Actinopteri; order Gadiformes; family Phycidae; genus Phycis; species Phycis chesteri. The sequence continues at coordinate 17,521,275 of JAOPJK010000108.1, forward strand.
CACACGCGTGCTGCCGTTCCCGTCGGATTCCACGTGTCCTGATATTCATGGGATTGACAACGAACGTCTTCACTATTTTTTTTCTTATAACTATTTACTCCCACAGGAAAGCGAAGATGTTTCTGGATGAGATCGTGTCCAGGGGTCGTGGAACTCCACCTTCCTTCCACGAGTCTTCCTCCAACGGGGGGCAGGGGGGCTCCATGCAGGAGATGATCATCCCTGCTGGCAAGGCTGGTCTGATTATTGGCAAAGGAGGGGAGACCATCAAACAGCTCCAGGTGGGTCACATAGGGCAGTGATTTTCAACCACTGTGTGCCATGAGAGATCGTCAGGTGTGCCGTGAGGAATTATCCAATTTCAGTTAATTAGTCAGAATTTTTTTATTTTTTTATTAACATGTATTAATATCTGCAAATAATATGCCGTTGTTGAGTCGGTGCTGTAATATAGTGACAAAATAAATAAAAATAAATGGAGAAACTATATACTAGTAATTGTATATACTGTGTTAGGTTAGAGTGTCACTTTGTAACATTTTTGGTTGATGCCGTGGCACATAAAAGGTTGAGAAACACTGACATGGGGCACCTTCGGCCAATAAAGGAATGTGTTGAGCCCCATGTTTGAATCTGCTGTTAACCAAAGACTCGTCTGTGGTTTTCCCAGGAGCGGGCTGGAGTGAAGATGATTCTGATTCAAGATGCTTCTCAACCACCGAACATGGACAAACCCCTGCGTATTATTGGGGATCCCTACAAAGTGGAGGTAACTTGCACCCAGGGCCGAAACACACCTCGCAGATTGGTTTAGATTAGAATGCAAATTGTCTGCCTGATGTAAATGGAATTTTCCTGAATAGCTCTGATGGCCCACAGAATTACCATAACTATCACACACTTTAACAAGGCGTTCTCTGCTTAAGACATTTTTCATTAGATTTCCATTTTGATGTATGCTTTTAGCCTTTCATCTCTCCAATAAGTGTTTGTTTGTTTGTTTGTGTGAATCTAGCAAGCAATAGAGCTGGTCAATGAGATTCTTCGTGAGCGTGACCATGCTGGCTTTGGAGAGAGAAATGAGTATGGATCCAGGATGGGAGGAGGAGGAGGAGGTGGTGGTGGTGGTGGTGGCGGCGGCGGCGGCGGCGGCGGCGGCGGAGGAGGCGGCGGCGGCGGCGGTGGCGGTGGAGGCATAGAAGTAAGTATAGTTTGTATTGACGCATGTAGACCGCTTAGACTCTCCATAGGGCATATTCTGTGGACTTCAGGCCTTCTGGGTCATTTAGGACCCATCTAACACAACTTTTGCTTGCGTGTGGAAATGGGTTTCTTGAGTTGCATTCGATCTGGATGCATGAGGATTTGTTTGCAATTCTCAGAAATGTTAGTTTACTCTCCAGGTGCCGGTCCCCCGTCACTCTGTGGGAGTTGTGATTGGTCGAAACGGAGAAATGATTAAGAAAATCCAGAATGATGCAGGCGTTAGGATACAGTTCAAACCAGGTGAGTGATCGCTGATCAGAAGTTTGAAATGAACGTGCATTCACTTGCTTGACATAAAAACACATTCTTGCAATAGTTTTCCACAACAGCTGCCCAAATGCAAAAACATGAGGCCTCGTTATATATTACAGCACATGTTGGTTGGATAGGAAACAATGAATTGCATTACAATTGGCAATGGCATGAAACTTATTGTCGCTTGCCGACACTGCCGCCGGTCTTGAATTGTTTTGTATATTTTATAGATGATGGCTCAAGTCCTGACAAAATCGCCCACGTCATGGGCCCGCCGGACCGCTGCGAGCACGCGGCCTCCATCATCAACGAGCTGCTGCAGAGCATCCGCGTCCGTGATGAGGAGGGGCAGGGCGTAAGTGTGCCGCCGTGGGGGAGGGCGTGAGTGTGG
>JAOPJK010000113.1:35071-44793 GCA_027123565.1 Phycis chesteri
CCGGTCTCCAAACTAAAATCCCCACCCATATGGAAACAAAATTCAGATGTGGGGGTCTTAAACCTTAAGAATGATTATGGAGAGGTTTCAATCTCTGAGGAGTGGCTAACATGCTGGGTTAAATACCTGAACTCCCCCCCGTACATTCGAATGAATGGACTTGATATGACATAACTGAAAACACAGATGTCCATTTTAGAAGTCTGTTTGCAGCCAGTGCTTTATCACTGTTGCACTGTTGGTCCTGGATTGGAGAGGATTTGATCCCCGTACGTTACAGCAAATGACCTAGATATCTGGAACGAAGTTCACGAGACACACACCCATAGCTACAGGATCGTTCCTGATCGGATAGGCACCACGATTAACAATAAACTAAGCGACACTTGTTGCTATTATGCGATTAACACCGACATCATGACACAGATCTAATTCATGTGTGTAGGCCTACAGCTCAGCATTGCCAGCCGAGTACTGATCAAGTGGCTCGTTTGAGGCGTCCCTTAACGGGTGCTAGTTGAAGCTGGCCTAGATTTACTGGTGTCCGGGGGACACTTAGCTGCATGGCTCCCCGCGGTCCACTTCTGTTGTCTACATTGGCGTGCATATGCGAGAGCGTGCTCGCGTCCCGTTTCTGCGTTCACGTTCGTCACGCAGACTCAACGTCGGGCCGCTGGGGTTTTTCGACGCAAGTCCGCACTGAAATGTCGCGCGGTGTTCCGTGTGTCTCACCGCATGGGCTCGGTCGTCACCCGGTCAGCGCGCCTTGCGTCAAATGTCCCCGCTCGCCGCTGAGTTTGAGCCTTTACGTGTTGACTGACAAGAGTGATTGATGCATAATAAAATGTATAAAATGAAATGTGACACAGACGTGTGTAATGACAACAACTGCTTTATGTTCAATTTTCACCTTTAATCACATTTCCAGACATGAAGTCAAACAATGGGGACATTCATACTGCATAGAATGAAAAAAACGGCCATTTGGACTCATTTAAGGGCGCTTCCAGGACCCATACCCGACAATGGGAAATGTCCTCTGTCTCAATGTGCTGTAAAACCAGTGGTTCCCAACCTGAATTTAGGTGCACCACTAAATGTGATCAAGACCTTTGGTGAACCACCTCATATGCAAACATAAAAAAAAATAGTGAGCAGAGTTCCAGTGCCCGCATTATTACTCAATTAATACATTTACTGTGTCTGCCTTTTTTGTCACAGTGTCAAATAAGGCCATGGGCCCGGTGAGCTGGTCTGGATTTGCACGTCGAAAAAATGTATATTGACGTGCCATGAGACCCAACATTTGTTCTTCCAAGCCAATCCTTCCTAACTAATTCTAAGTCGCTTCCGTCCCATGCAAACAAAAGTGACGAAATCAAAAACCCAAGTGACAGCCAATCTGCCTAATTACCACCCAAATTACCCAATTACCAATTATCCAAACATGCAAAAACATGCAAAGTAAAGAAACAGACATAAAGTAAAAAAAAGTAAAGAAACAGACATAAATAACTAAAATACCAGATAACTAAAATAAACATTCCAAGATATAAATAGTATTATCTAGGACATAACTAAAATAATTCCCATTCATACAATCTTCAGGGTTCGGACCAAAATGGCCACAACATCTACATTTACATCATTTAGCAGACGCTTTTGTCCAATGTGACTTACAATCAGTACATTTGTCATACATTTTGTGGGGTTCAGTGTCTTCCTCAGGGACACTTGGGCATGTGGAAAGTTGGAGGAGGGGATCGAGCCGCCAACCCTCCGGTTGGTGGACGACCCGCTCTACCCACTGAGCTACTGCCACATGTAAACCATGGCCCAAAATGTAACCACTGAAAAACATAACTATAACGTAACATATCTGATTTAATTTTCTTTTGTTCACAAGCCGAAGTCATGTGGAATGTTTTCCTCAGCCGATACACACAAGGTATACACTGGCAGTCTAAACTAGCATAATTTAGGCTGAAATGCTTTCGCATGAAAGAGTCGATTAAGAGTCATCAAGAGTCAACTCATTTTAAAACAAAGGTTGAATGCACTCATATCTTACAGAGTGACACAGTGCCATCTTTCAACCAGAACCCAGGGTAGAGATTAGACCCTTTAGTCAGACCCGTGAATGTGTAAATATGGATCAGCCTTTCAGATGAAACATCATAGAACGTCAGCGTGCCCTCATCCCTGTCCAGAAACACCCCGAGTCTAGGACGCATGGTGGACAGGCCTAACCTATAAGAACCCTGCATGGTCCCGGCCTTTGAGTTTGACCAAGTGTTGTACGTTACCCTGTTTTTTTCCACCTTGACAACCAGATTCCAAGACCTCTCATTGGTTCCAAAACCACAGGAGTAGTCCCACCCCTTCCTACTGATTCGACCATCTACCACAGCCACACCCACGTTCCCGCTCCACTCCACCTCCCAGTAGCACAGGCCAGCCAGTTCCTCTTCACAGAGCACCTGGGTCCTCACAAACCTGTCTTTGTGAGGTGGGTACGGCTTCTCTTTGTCATCTGCTGCCCTTCGCCTTGCTTTTCTACCGACGTCAGAGAGAATCAGTTTCTCGCTTGCGGTGTTTACATCAAGCGTGAGCTCCACGCAATCTGAAAGACAAAGAGTAAATGCAAGACTCTGTTAACTTTCCCTTGCTTTTTCCCTTTCTTATTACTCTTTTATTACAGTAACGTTGCCCTCCATTTATCTTGGTATAACCCCCCAAAACGTTGATATATGTTGATATTACATGCCCTGCAGTGTATTGCGATGATTCATTTTCAATCATGTTTTTGATGATTGTATAAGCATTGTAACACAATGATTGATATCATATGGTCATTCGTGTCGTATCATCATTCATATGTTTCTATCATCCTAAACCAGTAAGCAGAAAGTTAGATTATGAGGCATCTATTCCAGCTAAACCCTTACACTTCTTTAGACCAGGTTTCAGTCTGCATTCCCCCCCATACTCCATTCTGAAAAAGCACACATACACACACAACTATTAGGTATCAATCATTTCACAGGAATCAGTTGAACAGCCACATACGCCACACAAAAACATGCGCTACCTGAGCGTCTTCAGAGCTGTTTGTGCATTAGTAGCTATAGCGGAGAGCATCTGTTCTCCAGACTCTTGTAGGTGGTTGTAGCGCAGGTCCAGCTCTTTCAGCCGTGAATGCTTGAGCTCAAGCGCTGTTGCCAGTGATAGACAGCCGTCACTTGTCACTTGGCAGCCTGACAACCTAAAGATCATGCATCCGGGCAAACAAGCTATAACCATACAGATGCTTGTGGTATGTGATATTTAGTGGCCATTACTGAAGTTTACAGGTAATGCACTTATGTGTGCCTAAGCCATACAATGTCACAACATGCACTTACTTGAGAACCTCAAGCCTGCAGCATTTGCTCCTCAGACCTTCAGCAAGCTTTTCCACTCCTGCATCTGTGATGTCATTGTGGCTGAGGTCCAGTACTGTTAGGTTAGAAGAGCTGGAAGTAAGGATCGAGGATGCCAAGCCTTCACAAGACTTGGCAGTCAGGTCACACCAGCTCAGCCTGTAACAAAATGGGATAAGCATAAATGAAATACCTGCTAATCTCACAGATAGTGTGCAGACCACTTTTTTTCATGTTGCACAATGCTTGTTAGCCAACTGAAAATGGACAGTATTAACAACACAAAATAAGTAAAAGCTAACAATATGTGGAAATACTTACAAAGCTGTTCCAGAGACTTTAACTACAGGGAGCATTCCTAGAAGAACCTTCTCTGATTTTAAGTATTTTTTCAGATCAAACACATCCAGATTCGCATCTGATGTCAAAAGGACAAACGTCAGGGCAGACCACTGTGAAGGTGTGAACTTTTCAAAGGTAAGGCTTTGTTTCTGAAGGCAATCTTTCATGTCCTCCACAAGTGAATTGTCATTTAGCTCATTCAGGCAGTGGAACAGATTGATGCATTTGTCTGTGCCGCTATCTCCATTGATCTTGTTCTTGATGTACTCAAGTGTTTCCTTGTTGGTCTCAGGCTGGTTTACTCCTGCCTGGCTCACTAGCAGGTCATGCAGAGGCTTCTGGTTTGTCTCTAGTGAAAGACCAAGGAGGAAGCGAAGGAACATGTCCCAATCTCCATTTGGGTTTTCCAAAGCCTTGTCCACAGCACATGTGTAGAAATCAGATGCACAATGCACGTCTCCAACTGTAGCAGGCTCAGCTCTAAGCACATTTACCCCTGTGTTGACAAATGTGACGAAGGCATAAACCGCAGCAAGGAACTCCTGAATACTCAGATGGACAAAGCTGTACAGGTTTTGCTTGAGAAGATCGTAACTCTCCTTTGAGATCTGTGTAAACAAGCCAGAGTAGACGGCACAATCTTTGATATCCATTTCACGTTGATTTAGGTCCTCTTCTACAAAGACCAAGTTGCCCCTCTCAAGTTCCTCGTACGCCAGCTTCCCAAGGGACAACATGGTTTTTGTGTTTGTCTCGGTCCAATAAGAATCCTTTTTCTCATCCGCACCCTGAAATTTCTTAATGCTCATTTTGCACTGTAATATGAGGAAGCATATGTACATGTCAGTCAAAGTCTTGGGCATGTGCCCAACCTTTTTCTCGGCAATAACTTCTTGCTTCTCCCAGAGCAGGTCTTCCAGAACAGTGGATGTGATCCAACAGAAGACCGGAATGTAGCACATGATGTAGAGTGCCCTTGACCTTTTGATGTGGGAGAGGATTGTTTCTGCCTTCTCTGTATCTTGACTGTATCTTTTTCTGAAGTATTGCTCCCTTTGGAGGTCATTGAATCCACGGACCTCTGTAACCAGGTCGATGTACTCTGGAGGAATGTTACTGGAGGACGCAGGTCGTGCTGTGATCCAGAGTTGCGCTCCAGGAAGCAGGTTTCCCTTGATGAGATTTGTCAGCAGGACATTTAATGGAGCTGGTTTTCTCGTGTCAGACCAGTCTACGCATTCTCTGAAATTAAGATTCAGTCGACACTCATCAAGACCATCCAGAACAATAAGGATTTTGAAATTGTCATAATTTGTGATTTCTGATGTCTTCATTTCTGGAAAGAAGCGACTAATCATTTCTTCAAGGCTGTGCTCTTCAGCATTCATCAAATTCAGCTGCCGGAAGGGAAATGTAAAGAGAAAATATATGTCCTGATTGACTGCTCCTTCCGCCCAGTCCAACATGTACTTCTGTAAAGCAATTGTCTTTCCACTCCCAGCAATCCCATTTGTCAGCACTTTGTTGATTTTTCCATTTTGTTCAGATTTGAAGATGTCATGATGTTTGATGGGTGTTTCCTGTCTCACACCTTCAAATGAGGCGGTTTGAACCCGCCTACTTTCGTTCTGACCAATGACATCTTCACTCTCGCCTTGTACGATGTATAGTTCTGTGTAGATCTCATGTAAAAGAACTGATGTCCTTTGCTGAGTGATCCCTTCTGAGACATGTTGAAACTGCTTGATCATATGAGCTTTAAGTTTTCTCTGGCTTGCAAACTCAGGTTTTTCTGAGGGAAACAAAATATATTAGTTAGTTAATTAACAGTTGACACATAGTGGATCATGCACACAACATTCAGTATTTACATCTATATGCTTACCTCGTATTTCTGTCCGTCTGTGGACATATTCTGAGGGGATGTGCTGGGCTGCCTGAGGCGTGGAGAGTATCCAGAGATGGGCCGATGGAAGCAGATTCCCCATGATGAGATTTGTAAGGAGAACGTCAAAAGGGACCACCTCTCTCACGTCGCTTACTGTTTTAACATTGTTGTTGAAGTGAAGTGGAAGCCCATCCAAACCATCCAAGACAATTGTAAGGTTCAAGTTTTCAAAGTAAGAGACCATTAAGTCTCGAATTTCTCTGAAGAATTGTTCGAGGAGTCCAACCAAGCTTAGTTTTTCCTCCTTGATATTAGATAGTTGGGAGGAAGTGAAATGGAATAAAATGTCCTGTTTTTCTTCCTTCTTTAACAGCAACCATCGCTTTTCTGAAGTTGCCCAGTTTCTTGTGAATTTCTGTGCATGAAAAGTTTTTCCAATGTGAGCCTCTCCGATTGTAAGTACTGTTTTGATTGGTTCAGCTTTTTCTGTTTTGAAAAGATCTTGCACAGATATTGCCTTGACATTCCCCAAAGCATCTTCTTTTACAATGTGTTCAGTGTTACTTTGGTTCGGGTGAGTCAAGTCTTCATCTTTAGGAAAGTCCTTAGTGAATCGTTTCTTCATCCTTTCGGTCAGCTTCTTTCGTCGATTCTCGGAGTCTAAATAAAATGTAAAAGGCAGAAATTCACCAAAACTAGTACAACAGTGATTGCTGTAAGATAGATATATAGATGGATGATGGATAAATGTATTGATGTAGGGACAGACAGATAAGAGATGGATACTGTATACTAGGGCTGCACGATTCATTGTCAAAGAATAGCGATTGCGTTTCATAGTCCCATGATTTCTTGTTCCTGTATGACCATGATTGTATTTGCATTGACCAACGAAAAGAGTGCTGAGCCTTTATGGTACATGCTCTACTCGATGAGCCACCGCCAAGCCTCGGTTGAAGCTTTGGTGGATAAAGAGGTGAATAAAAAGGTGAAAGATTAGAAAAAATCCAGCTAGTGATGAGAGTGCAAATGGTAGCAGATGTAATAGCGGATTGCAGGGAAACTGAGGGGGTAATGATGTAGAGGTTCCATTTTATGTAGGTTATTGCAACAAATCAGTGCAAAAACCATGTTAAATGAGTTGATATTCAGTATACAATATCAATGGATTTGAATTTAACAAGAGGGGGGCTTTAAAAAAAACCTAAACGATGAAATCCATTGCAATGGAGTCCATTTGAGTCTTTTTTCCTTCTTTGCTACATAGACAGGCGGGTGATCAAATTACCCTACACTCCAGTGGCCAAGCCTTGACAATAGACTTTGGGCATTTGGACATCAAAGGGTAAAGAGGCAGCTACACCCTACACACGCAGGCCTCGAATGCATGGACCACACCACTATCGCAGTCCCTCCAGTGCTGAGTTTATTAGCTGACTTTGAGATGATTTGGGTAATTGTAATTTTTTTTTGCATTTTCCTGACAAGAGTTGATAGGTGTGCAATGAATATATCCCTCTGTATATCATCATTCTTTTCCAGAATCGTGCAGCCCTACTATATAGATTGATGGATAGATTAAAACATACCTTGACACTCAGTCACTTGGCCAATGAACTCAAGGGGAATTTTATCAGCAGCTGAGGGTCGGGATAGAATCCATAGACAAGCAGACGGCAGCAAATTTCCCTTGATGAGGTTTGTCAGGAGCCTGTCCACAGAAGCTTGCTCGCTGGTGTGGGTCAAGTCATTTTTAGGATCAAAGTCAAGAGGAAGTTGACACTTATCCAAATTATCAAGTACAAATGCAATTTTGTAACTTGTATAATTTGATAGTCTCTGTTTGCTGGCTTCCCCCAATAAATTATCAAGTAGTTCCTCTAGACTTTCATGTTTTCCAAGTTTTGTTGAACTGAATTGTCCTAAATTGATTAAAAATAACATATCTATGTTTTGGTTAGATTTTCCCTTTCCCCAATCCAACATGAATTTCTGTGCCAGAAAGGTTTTACCAATACCACCCACCCCCATTGTAAGCACTCTTTTGTCAGAGCCTTGGAATTTAAATATGTCACGATATTTTATTTTAGTTCTTGTCTGGTTGGCTCCAGTTTGGTTCTCTTCACTTTCCTTTTTGCCCTTCCGCTTTCCAGTTTTTATGAGGAAAAGCTCAGTTTCAATTTCCTTCTGCTCCAGGTGTTGCTTGAGCTTACTGGTCATTATCTCCTTCAGGTGTTTTCTCAGCGCTTTCTTGGCTGGACAAAGAGATAACATGATTCATGTACTTTAGATGTAACATTTTAATATAAAAGACAATTTGAATGTGGGAGAGAGCAACACAATAAAAACATATGACAATGATTAATAGCCCAGGTCTGTGTTGTGTTTCATTCAAGTGTATGTGTCTTACCTTGTGCAGCTTCAACTTGCTTTCTTTTGTCTATAATGCTAGTGATGATGCACATACATAAACAAAAACAATTAGAAAAAATGCATTCCTGATCAGATCATAATCTGCCACATCCAATCCATACAAGTAATGTTGTATGCCATCCACCAACATACCCACCCATATGTATTCATGCATCTGTACCATCAATCTGTTTGTTTGGATTTAAGTGTCTTCTAAACAGAGGTGGGACCAAGTCATTGTTTTGCAAGTCACAAGTAAGTCTCAAGTATTTGCCCTCAAGTCCCGAGTCAAGTCCCAAGTCCTACAGTTTGAGTTTTGAGTCCTTTGGAGTCCTAGTTATACCCGAACAAAACTATCTTTGGTATCATTTTTGCCAACTGGCGTGCAGTTTGACAGTTCCTCTTCATTGGTTGTCCTGTAATTTGATTGGATGGATGCTGTCGGATCAAACCAACGTGGATCTAATTTGATTGGATGTTGTGCCGACAACACACACGCACAGATGCACACATATACACAGAGAGAGATAGAGCGGTCCATGTCAACATACTTTTTAAACTTTGGGTTTTGGGGAAAGTCTTTTCAAGTAAAAAGGCTCAAGTCCAAGTGAAGTCACAAGTTACTGATGTTAAAGTCCAAGTCAAGTTGTAAGTCTATTTACGTTTTGTAAAGTTGAGTCCAAAGTCATCAAATTCATGACTCAAGTCTGACTTGAGTCCAAGTCATGTGATTCGAGTCCACACCTCTGCATCTAGCTAACTAAGTCATCCTGCTTGATCCTGCTAGGACCCTTTCACAGTGGTAAAGCTTTGAATTTGAATTAAAAAAACAGAGATTGAAATCTAAGTGTGCATTTTATTGACCTAATTGCAGTTAAAAAAAAAAAAAAAAGTATTATGAAGCTTTAAACCTCCTCACCTTTCCTCTGATTCTCCATTGTTGAGGTCTTTTAGTTCAGTCCTCATTGAGTAATTGCTAGGCTGCTCTAATGGGCTACATGGAGACAACAATGAAAAGAGGGAATTAATGACTATATACACTCCAACAGAGAGATTATTTTAACAGTGAAATGCAGCTACAAAACAACATAAAACCACGTTAAAGAGGTATTAATTGATTTCTGACCGCAAGGGGGCACAAAAGCCATCCATACTGAAAATGGTATCACCTGAAAAACTTACAATAGCTTCAGATCTATACCCCCTATATTTATTACCATCATCTCTGTTACATCAGGAGATCACAATTTTTATCTGGTACCATAAGTACTGTACCATCAATCTGTCTGTTTGGATTTAAGTGTCTTCAAAATGAGGTAAATGTATAATATAATATTACATCTCCTCACCTTATCCCTTCCTTTAATTTTCCATTCTTGAGTTCTGGTGGGTGATTCATGGAGTGGTCACTCTTCATGGAGACATTGCTGGGTGTAGGTGAGGAATCTCTCTTCTTGTCTGGGCTACATAGAAACACATATGAACATAAAATTGAAGTGATGTTTTTTTTGTACCAGTTCCCAGGTGGACTCAAGCTCCAATGAGCAGGAGTGAAACAAAAGCAAATTGGAAGGAAAATACCTCTGATTGTAACAAGGTCCAAATGAATGATTATATACATCCTCACAGAGATATATTAAACGTGTAAAACTGCTACA
>JAOPJK010000117.1:238739-251343 GCA_027123565.1 Phycis chesteri
CTTAACAAGGTCAGATAACACCAAGCAATTTGCTCGGTGTGTGTGTGTGTGTGTGTGTGTGTGTGTGTGTGTGTGTGCCCAAATCATTATCCTAAGACAGCAACAACAACAAAAACCTGATGAAAACTTTCCGCCATGGCGACTGATAACAACTTGATCCACACCTCGTCATCTGAAAACTTGATTAATTGCGGTCAAGCCGCGGCGCGGGGAATCCAACGCCTGCATGCGGATGACGGCAGGCGGAAGCGGCGCACATGAAGATTAACGACTTCCGCCGTAATAATCCACCATCAAATGTCAGTTTTAAATGCCGTCAGTTTTAAAATGCCGTCGTAATTTCCCACGCCTCGCGCGAAAGATCGGAATCCTTCGTGTCAGCCCGTCAACGGTTTTTTTGGGGGGGTCTCACCGGAAAAGACATTTGGCCGTCGTCAGTAAACACGCCCCGACCCCCAAGAACCTTTTGGCGATAGGCGGCCATTTCCTCCCCCGTTCTTCCCGCCGCCGGCCCCCAGTTCGTAACGTTAAAAATACTACAAATACACCTCATGTGGCGGCGTCGATAGAGACTGTACAACTACTTAACGGTATTTAAATGAAAAATCTTCGACATTTCCATTTTCCACTTTGAGATGTTCACTTTCACGGTGAAAATGCGCTTCATTATGGTGTGTTAATTTATATCACTTGGGGTTGTACGGTGGCGAGGGCTTCGAGGTCCATCACAGCGCTAACTGATTCGTGGCACGGCCCCGTGCATCACGTAACTTGGCAACAACAGAGTTACTTTTATCCAGCCGAGTGTGCGGTGGTTTATTATCAAAGCTCATCATCTCCATAATTCATGGATGCCCATCTGTCTGCCACCTACTGCCATACCCAGCACCACATCCACTCATTCACTGGAGGGGCCATGGGGCTGTTTAATGGCAGCTCCCGCGTTGGCATGTGTGAGGGTGCAGGCACGTGTGTGTGTGTGTGTGTGTGTGCGCACGTGCCTGGTTCTGTAAATACGATGCTAGCAAGTGTGCACACACACATACACACATCATGCATGAATACACAAACACACACACACACACCTAGTTCTGTAAATACGATGCTAGCAAGTATGCACACACACATACACACATCATGCATGAATACACAAACACACACACACACCTAGTTCTGTAAATACGATGCTAGCAAGTATGCACACACGCATACACACACACACACACACACCTAGTTCTGTAAATACAATGCTAGCAGCACACACACACCTAGTTCTGTAGAAACAACACACCGTAGAAAAACACACAAACACACACATACACATACAAACACACATTGGGTTGACATGTTTTTTCTCCATTCAAAGCCTCTTTTAACCGGTGGTTATTTAAGGTGAAACGTCATCTCTGCTTCAAATTGACTTACAACGGGATAACATCTCCTCTCATCTCGCCTCTCAGAAGATCTCTCATCTCCACCCAAGCTGATTCCCCACAAAAGACTGTCACACTTTGGCATCCAACCGATTCCTCCTCTGATAACATGGAAATACTTTGATGTGAACGCCTTGATGCCACTCAGTGGCTGAGCTGGAAGGGCCAAGTCTAGAAGTAAACAAAAAGAGATACCGATAGACAGAACTTGTGGGTAAGGCCTCTGAAATCGCTATATCACTCCGAATTAGAAGCCAGGAGATGAGCCCAGGAAGGAACTGTGCGTAGCATCGACTAGCCTTGCTCGTTGCGTTGCGCTCGGTCCTCTGAACTACTGCGGTGTGAACAATGTGTCTTTACTCGGTAGAATAAAACAAATACAAAAATATATATCACCAGCATCGCCCAAATTCCAAATAAAATGTAATCTACAACAAAAAATAAATAAAAAATCCAATAGCAGTTAATGTCTGCACCATTGTAAATGCTTTATCTGACTCTACTGGATACACGTGAACAATTCCAGGTTAAGGTACATAATCTAGGTTTAGTAGCGTTTCGGTTGGCCAACACAAAGACAATGAGTCGTATTTGCGGTGTGAAAGCCACCGAAAGGACAGCATCTCCTGGAGGAACAATAGCTAACTCCGGTGTTGACATCGCCTTTTCACTGACAGAGATATAGGGCTTTGGAATTGAAACTCTTCAATTATTGTGTGGTGTGAGAGGGTCACAGATGCAATCAGAGCCCCTCTGACACAGCTGGTGAACTTTATTAACGTATTAAACCTGGAATGCACCGCGTGAGACCGAAGGACAACAGCCAAAACTTGTTTCTCGTATAACAGTCTGGGGTGAAAAAAAAACAAAAAACACTTTTCAAACTTTGTAAACTGTTAAGCCCCTAATTTATACTTTCCCCATTTGTCGTAAAGTAAGTATGACAAGAGCTGCTTCAACGCCAGTCTGGGGTGTTTACGAAGGGCCCGGGTTGGAAAGTTTTATGGTAACTTCACCTTTTAAAGGACCTTCTATTGAGTTCATTGCAGTTTACCTTCAATCGTCACTTGAAATGTGATGTTTCGGTTCTTTTGTGAGATCACGAGCCCCGATAGGAGACCGGTGGTGACAGAAAATCAAAGCCATCAGAAGAGACGCAAACCCAACTTTCTTTTCGCGGGCGATTTCTCAATGCAACCTGGTTTCAATTATAACCACAGTGCATGAATAATGCACGTCCTTGGGTGCGTGTGAATGACAGCCGACCCACAACACGCCACGAAAAACCACCTACACTGGCATTTTAAGGTGCTTTTTGTATCGCTGGGAAAAAGTCAACAGACACCAGCGAAATATCCCTGCTGATACAGGTTGCCATCAAAACATGCCTCTCACCACCTCTTGTGATAAAATGGTCGCTTCCAGTGAACTGAATCGTTGTCTGCAGTCCCAGACCACTCTGTTACCTTGCTGGACTGTAAAACAAGTACAGAATCAAATAACAGGATAAGGAGGCCATACAAGAACAAATGAACATCGGTGTGTTTTTCCTCTTTGTTCGTATTTTATTTTTTTATGTTTTATAAAATGTAGTCGACACAACTTTTATTTTGTTATATTACACTGACCTTGTTGTAGTTCATGGAGAGAGAGAGAGAGAGAGAGAGAGAGACAGAGAGAGGCCTACTTCATTGCCTGCCCTCCAAACTACAATCATGGTATGTACATTGTTGCAGGATAAAAATAAACATTATAAATATCAGTCATGTCACAGATTCTTCATGATGAAATGGAGTTAACGCTGGCCAAGATGTGTGAACTTGGCAAGTTTACAGTATACAGTCCATCAAATCATATGAAACTAAGGTTATGATCATTTACATGATGACGTCTCAAACAGGTGTATGAGTTAATGCAGAAATGGTACGTCATTGCTAGAGCTAATTCTGTCTAGGCTACGCTATATACAATTCTATATTGGTTTTTAGACGTTTGGTTGAATTTATTAAAACGAAACGTTGGACAGTACCCATGGATTGTGAAGATGGATAACGACTGCTTTTGCCCCAGCAAAACTTAAAGATAAAAAATACATATATCTGAGTCAGCAATGGCATCATCATTCATCATCATGTTACTTGTAACCAACGGACCTTTGATCAGAGCACAGATCAAAGCCTCACACAACAACGGAGGGATAATAGAACCTGATATTCGCCACCTTCCTCTTCAATGGTTTTTGTTGTGAATAAAGTGAAGAAAAAGGGTTGCACTGCATTGTTGGACGTCTCAGCAACCGCTTACCGACGTGACTACAACAGACACCTGTCCACCCCACAGTACAGACAGCGCCCCACGCCGCCCGCCCGTCTGTCTGTCTGTCACCACGGAGGTCATTCTAGAACAACAGCTCCACATGCAAGCACACAGAGCCGTGGACCCGCAGCAGTGCATCAATCTCAACCTCATCATCGCATCAAAACATGTTTGTCTTTTAAACCAAACCCGAGATATTTCATAGAATGTGGTGACGTAGTGTAGACACTAGTATTTACAGTTCAGTTCCATCAGTAAGGCATGCCATTGTTATTCAAACCCTTTTCCAGAGGGGTGAGCAGAGGGGAGGGAGGGAGGAAACAATATGGAGTCTCTATTTGACGGGGGACTCGTTCTCTATTTGTCGCCCCCCCCCCGTTTCTCCTCCAGTTAAGAACGGTGCTGCTGCCGCCACCGTTGTTGTTGTTGTTGTTGTTGTCGTAATCCCAGAATGCAACAGCAATATCTTCTTTTTCGCCCTCGTGTTGAGAGATTAGCATTTCAAAAGACTCCTGGGGGGGGTGGGGGCGACTCAGCCGTACAGTTAGTTTCTAACCCGGTGACATGGTGGTGGGTACAAAATCTGCTCCGTCATAAAGACCATCAATTTGAATACAGGCAAAATGATTTCTTCCATGAACGCCTCAGCCATCCATCTGCCCGCGTTGCCACCCATTTTGCCGTCTCGTCGAGGATAAAACAAACCCCGACACGTGCTGACGTGGGTCTGGTACAGTACTACAGTCTAGTTATGGGTATATCCTGCATTCCTAAGAAAACATTACATTCATGTTAATGCTACTATATATTTGACACGTCATCGGCTTTGGTTCGAATGAGACATCTTCAGTTGTAGAGAAATCATTAGTAAACAGAGAACAGAGAGCACAGTTTCTTCATTAAAAAGAGGATAGATCAGGGCAAACGATGACATAGACCGTGGCACCGCTTTAAGGAGAATATAGTAGTAGTGAATGGGTGTGTGAGGGACATTTCTTAAAACGGTGCATTGAAAAGTTAAAGTGCTTGTATGTAAGTGTATGTACAAAACGATATACATTGTGTTAAATAATGAAACGAGCGATGCAACACACCAGAATAAGGATGACTAGCGGTTGGCCTCCATAAATAATGTTGACGTTGTCGCCATCTAGTGGTGAAACTAGGACATTTCAGGCGATACTATATCAACTGAAAGAAACTCACGAAAAGTGATTATGAAAGCTGTTAATACATAACACGAACTGGGATGATCTCATACACTATACAATCTGAACAAAAAGGTCAATACTGAATTATTTTGTCGTTACTAGCAGTTACTTGGGTCTACTTGTAGCAGAGGGTTTGGGTCAGCCTTACACAAGCAGAAGAGACTAGATTTGAGTGCTTGCTGCATATTTGTAAACATGAAACCAATGACCAAAGTCTGAAAAAATAAGTTGTAATTATTAAATTATTTACTGGACATCAGCAGCTCTGACTATCGATCACCAACTATTTGTGGCACCCGTTTCATCAATGACTAATAGTTGAATGGAAAATTGTATAGAAAAATCAATTCAAGCTACCATAACTGTAGGCTATCATATCTCTTAGGAGAGTAAAATCAAGATAAAATTGACCTCTGGTTTCCATGTGAAAAAAATATCTCTACCAGAGTAAGGCAATCATATATGGCTATTACTTCATTGAAGACTAGGTGTGTGTGTGTGTGTGTGTGTGTGTGAGAGACATGTAAGGTTGTGTGTCAGTGTTTTCTCTGTGCATGCGTGTGTGTGTGTAGCTCTGTGTGTGTGGGCGTGTGCCTCTGTGTATGCGTGCGTGCACATACACGTGTATATGTGTGTGCGCATGGCAATATGACACATCTTTCCCCTCCCCATTAAATGATCTCCACCCTGTCCTTGGTCTCCTTCGTTACGGGCCGACCCAGAACACGTCCGGGCGGTCCGTCAGTACCGGCCGTGTCCGGGTGGTCTCTGTCGGGGGGGCTCTTCTCATTCAAAGCAGCCTTTTGTTTCACTCAAAAAGTTTTTTAAGACCTTTAAAGAAGACCGCTGTGCACATCAGTGATCACACGTTTTGTTTCGGGTCGAACACGGAGGAGGGTTGAACCTCCTGTGACTTTGTGTTGTTTTTGTGTTGTTTTCCTGGGGTGTGTGTGTGTGGCCGTTAATACAAATCAACGAGAGGAAAAGAGAAAAAAGGATTTCCACTGATGTCCCCCGCCGTGTTCTGGGTCTGGGACGTGGTCCAGGTCACCACCCGGCCTCAGTCACACAAACCCACCCCGTGTCTTGCTCAAGAGCGCATCACCCCCCCCCCCCCTTAGGGTCACGGTGGGATTGGCACCTTCCATTCGCGTCGGCGCGGGCAACTGCATCACCAGGGGGGCTCTCCCGGGGTCGGCGGGGGTGGAGGAGAGGCGGGGGGTGGAGGAGAGGCGGGGGTGGAGGAGAGTCAGACGTAGATGCCCTCGGGGTTCAGGCTGGAGGAGCCGGAGCTCTGCAGGGCGCGGAGGTCGCTGGGCAGCATGCGGGCCGAACCCAGACGCTTCAGAGAGCCAGAGTCCACCTCTGGGAGGAGGAGGAGGAGACACGCGGAGGACACTCAACCACAATCAAGGCAAACACGGCCCACGCAATCTCAAGCCGCTCCGAGTCCTTTTTAGTGGATCGACAGCTCAAAGGACAAGTCATGCGTTTCAAAATCGTCCTTGACTTATTACAGAAGACACATTTTAAATAGTGGATGGATTTGTGAAAAGCTGTTCTCCATTGGCCCACAAGATGGCAATGTACTCCTACTTATATGATTACACACAAACTACAGTAGAAAAACTGTGCCTTTGACCATTTCAACATTCACCACTTCGACATGGGCAAACTATTGTAAGTGAGTGCATGTGCTTGGTGACGTGTGTGTGTGTGTGTGTGTGTGTGTGTGTGTGCGTGTGCGTGTGCGTGTGTGTGTGTGTGTGTGACTGCGTGTGTGCGTGCATGTGTGTGTGTGTGTGTGTGTGTGTGTGTGTGTGTGTGTGTGTGGCGTACCGTACCGGTGTGGTTCTCCTCGCTGGGCTGGGCTGGCAGCACCGTGACCTTGCTGCCCGTCTGCTGGATGAACTGCTGCAGGTTCACCTGCCTCAGCTCCTTGGTCAGCTGCTCCAGCTCCTGCTCCTTCTCCTGCGGGGGCCAGGAGAACACGCTCACAACTCCGGCCCGCCTCCAGCCTCTAACTGTCTGTTTTGGTTGATAAGCCACGCCCCCCTTTTTGTCTCCCCCAATGAAAACGCGCCGTTCTCAACAGACACGTCGTACACGTGACGCTGTGTGACGCCATTCGGAGGATGCGGAGCGACGCGCACTCGCCATGTTTCCACGCAGCCACATAATCCACACGCACTCGCTCCCGTCCAACACACTTCTGCTCCCGTGGCCATTGAGGGCAGGCTGAAACAGAGCTGTATAGGTGGGGAGAATCCCACCGGGCCTGGTGCACAGCCCGCATACGGAGCCTGTGAATGCATTAACCTCCCCGGAACCCCCTTGAAGTCCGTGGCGAGGAGAGACGGAGAGAAGCCAGGCCTCACTTCTGACGGGCTTAATCCCTGAGCTGCTTACGCAACTCCCTGCCCCTGGCCCAGCCTCCTCCCCTTAATCAGCACAAGAATGCTGTGTTACTCCTCCTCCTCCACCACCTCCTCCTGTGATGCCACTCCTCCCCCTGTGATTCCACTCATCCTGCACCTCCTCTTGTAAGACCACTCCTCCTCCACCTCCTGTAATACCACTCCTCTTTCTCCTCCCGTAAGACCACTCCTCCTCCTCCTGTAATACCACTCCTCCTTCTCCTCCTGTAAGACCACTCCTCCTCCTCCTCCTCCTGTAATACCACTCCTCCTTCTCCTCCTGTAATACCACTCCTCCTTCTCCTGTAATACCACTCCTCCTCCTCCTGTAATACCACTCCTCCTTCTCCTCCTGTAAGACCACTCCTCCTCCCCCTGTAATACTCCTCCTCCTGTAATACTGCTCCCCCTGCAATCCTGCACCTCCTCCTCCGTGTGTCCGTTCTCCAGGAGAGGTGCTGAGTAGGCGGTATCACGGGCCAGGAAACAGACCTTTTATTTTCCCTCTCTCTCTCTGCATTCCCTGCGCCTCCTCCTAGGCCCCGGCCGCGTGATGGAGGAGGCGCGTGCGTCCAGACGCTGCCTCAGAGGGTCCCATCAGGCCGCGGCCCGCTCCCCCAAACCCCTCACAGATAAATACATCCTCCTTTTATCAGGACTTTTGCCGTCGGCCAGAATGCTTTCGTTGTTAAGAAACACGTAATGCGATGTTATGAGGAATAGCTGTGATGTGTCATGTTATCCCCCCTCACAATAAGAGAGCCTGCTTCACGCGTGTGCCGTGAAAGAATCCCTCACCGCCATATCGGCTGCGTTTCCGCACAAAATCG
This sequence comes from Phycis chesteri, assembly GCA_027123565.1. Classification (NCBI taxonomy): domain Eukaryota; kingdom Metazoa; phylum Chordata; class Actinopteri; order Gadiformes; family Phycidae; genus Phycis; species Phycis chesteri. The sequence continues at coordinate 246,947 of JAOPJK010000117.1, forward strand.
GTCCAGACTCGGACCACTCGAACCCTGGGCTGACGACGTCATTGGCCCTCGACGGTTCCCCCTTTAAGAACGCGCCATTCTGATTGGCTGCGGCCATCTGGCTTGGCGGCTAAAGCCTTCGCCTTCCACTCCTGGGGTTGCCGGTTCGAGGCCCGCCCCTTGGCGCGTTAACTCTTACGACCGTCGAGAACCGCTAACTCGCGTGATAATAATAATAATAACGATAACGATCATAACGAGTGAAATGCTGCAGACCTGCAGTCTCTTGGACGACTGGCCCAGGGATCTCTCCAGCGCCCTGCAGCTGTTTTCCAGACGGGTGCTGTGCTGGCTCTGGAGGTCCAGTTCTCCCCGCACCTTACACAGCTGGGCCTGCACCTGGACACGGCGTGACACACAGCACAGGAATTACAAACACCGCACCACAACCCCTATTCACACCAGAGGGATTACTCACATGCAGCACGATGGTGTTAAACACCACACTAATACCCTATTAACACCAGAGTGAATACTCTGCCGTACAGCACAATAGCATTAAACAGCGTATTAATTACACATTGATACCATATGAATTACTCAAACGTGCAGTACAATTGTATAAAACTACAAATTAACTCATTTGTAGTGCATTTACGTTTAGCTCAAATGGATCTGGTACAACCATACAGAACAATGCTAACAAACACCATGCATACAATTCACTCTGACAGCCATATGGCTGCATGTCATCAGTACACTATCACAGTACACTATTACAGCTAAAGACTATAGTTGATGAACGATTTGTGATGATGATGATGACGGTGATGATGTGATCATTTCATGGCTGAGCAGAACGTGGGCCAGTGGGGCCGCCTGCCTCTGGAAATAGTTCTGGGGGAGCAGGAGCTCTGGTACTCCTGTCAAAGGGTTGCACCATCAGGGAGCACGGAGTTCAAACTTTATTCGCTGCCATTACGAACACCATGAAGCCCCACACAGGCAGCAGGCCGGTCTGCTCCGGGGCTCGGTGCAACAGAGAGTCTGATCTCAATGAGAAAATCAGGGTCAAATCATAATACCAAAATAATCATAATTCCGACGGTGACACCAATAAGCGCAGAGGTAAACAGAGCCGCGCTCTGCCCACTACAGCCGCCTTCCACCAGGAAAACGGTTTCGGGGCGCAGCTGTGAATAAGAAGCTCGAAGCCGAATGGTGATTAAAATAAAAATACAACGCTGGAGCTCTCGCCCGGGGGCCCCGCGGGGGCCCTTCAAAATCTACTTTTAGACGGCTTGAACTAGTTTTCTAGAGCCGCATGCTGCAGAGAGATCCGCGAGCCGCGGCGTGAATGCAGCGCATGCACTGAACGCGCCGTCTGCACTGAACACGCCGTCTGCACTGAACACGCAGACATCACGCCAAGGCTCTGACGTGCCGGCGGACAGTGCGCGTGGACGGACGCCCCTGACCGCCCAATCACCCTGAAAGCGCGGGCGCATTTACCTCTTCCTCATTGGCCTGCTGGTTAAGCTCCGCCTCCTGCTGCAATCGCTCCTGCTCAAGCCCCGCCTCCATGGTCTACATAAAAGAGAGGGCGGCGAATCAAATTAGCGAAGGGTCTCCTGCGAGAGGGAGGACACGTGCGCTACGGTAATAAGATTGGCGCTTAAAAAAAATAAAAAAGGCCCACACAATAAAATGCACCACTCAAAAGCTGTCAAGGCATCAAGGCATTCCCTGCAAGGCTTTTGTGTGTGTGTGTGTGTGTGTGTGTGTACTGGTGTGGGAAGAAACAGGCAAAACAAAAGGAACCATTCAGGGGGCCCGCCCCCCTCCCGGACCCCCCCCCCCTTGTAGAGGTCAGAGGTCACCTGCAGGCGGGCCAGGTGCTCCAGGAGCCGCGCGGTGCAGTCGTGCACGCGGCCCTGCAGCTCGGCCAGCTGCTGGCGGAGCTGCCGCTCGCTCTCCTGCTCGATGTGCAGCTCGTTCAGCCAGAACTCCTCCTCCTCCGCCTCCGTCTCGCTCCTCTGGAGCTGCTGCTGCAGGAGCAGCACCTCCTCCTCGTACACCGCAGCCTGCTGGGGGGGGGGAGGAAGGGGGGAGGAGATCACACCAAGAACACAAGAGCGTCTCGTCGTTCTCGCTGTCGAGCGATTCCCCCGAGCGGTGTTTGGGGGACGCGGCGGCGGCGGCGTCTGAACCGGACCGCATCCTCTCCTCTCAAACCAACCTCGTTGGCTTCGCTGGCCACCTCCTCCCAGTCGCGGAGCTCCGCGTCGCAGCCCATCAGCCGGCCCTCCAGGGCCTGCAGCTTGTCCCGCTGCAGCTGCACCAGCCGGCCCAGCTCCCGTAGCGGGCTGGCGGGCAGCGAGCCGGAGCCCGGGCCCCCCACACACTGGACCCGGGTCAGGCTGAGGTGGACGCCGCGCTGCTGCTGCTGCTGCTGCTGCAGCTGGCTATGCTTCACTGTGGCGGTGGATGTGGTGTGTGAATGTGGGTAGGTGTGTGTGTGTGTATGTGTGTGTAAATGTGTGTATGAGGAGGTGTGTGTGTGCGTGCGTATGTGTGTGCCAATGTATGTGTGTGTAAATGTGTGTATGAGGAGGTGTGTGTGTGCGTATGTGTGTGCCAATGTGTGTGTGTGTGTGTGCGCGCGTGTGTGTATGTGTGTGTATGAGGAGGTGTGTGTGTGCGTATGTGTGTGCCAATGTGTGTGTGTGTGTGTGTGTGTGTGTGAGGCACGTAAAATGGATTAAAAAGATGGATGGAAGGGCCGATACGTGGATGAGTATATGGGTGATATATAAACGAGGCGTGGAGGATGGATTTATGGTTGGATGAATGGATGGAAGGGAAGATGGAGAGAGAGATGTTAGTGTCATAGATGGCAGCCTTCGCAAGAAACCACTAGTGCTATAGGAAACTACTGGTGATATAGTGAGAAACCAATAGAGATATAGTAAACCACCAGTGATCTAGTAAACACCTAGTGATCTAGTAAACCACTAATGATCTAGTAAACCACTAGTGATCTAGTAAACTACTGGTGATATAGTAAGAAACCTCTAGAGATATACAGTGGTAAACCATTAGTGAACTAGTAAACCACTAGTGATCTAGTAAACCACTAGTGAACCAGTAAGCAACCAGTGGTATGCAACCAGTGAACTAGTGAGCAGCAAGCGACAAAGTAAGCAACCAGTGACACATTAGCGTCTCGCTGGGCGTCCCCACAAACGCCTGCCTGTGCTGCATATTAAACGGTACAAGAGACACACCTGAGGCTAATGTTCATCACCTCACCGCTACATTAGCTTCACAGTTGCTAGCGCTGTACAACAAACAGTCTAACCCCGCGCAGTCTAACCCCGCCCCCCCCCCCCCACGCAAAGCGCTCACCTTCCGAGTCGCGGCTCTTCCCGAAGATGTCGCGGAGGCCCCGCGCGCCGCCGCTGAAGGTGAGCGACTTGCGCTTGGGCTCGCGGCGCCGCAGCGAGCGGTCGCCGGCCGAGGGGCGGAGCTTGGCCAGCGGCGGCAGGCTCTGGCGGTAGAGGCCGCGCTGGGGGCCCGGCGTCTGGCCGTCGGAGGTGGGCCGCTCGCTGACCGAGGGGCCGGTGCGCTGCAGCACCAGCTGCACGTCGCTGGCGTACTGCCCCCACTTGTTCAGGGACACCACCGGGCTCTCCTGGGGCGACAGGTGGCGCTCCGTGTCCCGCCATTTCTCTATCAAGGTGTATCTGCCGGTACGGCCTGGGGGAGGGAGGGGGAGAGAGAGGAGGGGGAGGGAGGGAGAGAGGGGGAGACAGCAAGAGAGAGAGAAAATAAAACATGTAAATGCGCTCTCCAAGCTGCATAACAAAAGCTAGCTGAGCAACGGCATTGTTAGCAGCAGCAGCAGCAGCAGCGCCGGTAGCTACAGGGACAGCACAGCCACGGCAACCAGCAGTAGCAATAACTGATGAGCTGCACCGGTAGCAATAGGGATTTTGGGTTAGAATCCGCCTTGATTCCTCCCTTCACAGCGATGTCCTCGCATTCCAGTGGGCCACCCTGGGTATTAGCATGCACCAAAGAGCATGCTATTCTGAAGCGAGGAAACAGTGAAGCTTTTCATTTCAACTGATGCATCGTGAAACGCCGGCAGGCCTGCGGGCAGCCATGGCGGGCGAGAGCAGAGAGTCCGAAAACTTGATGACGCACCGGACAAAAAAGGAGCACGGAACCGCGTTTAATAGAACAATTTGGGTAGCGTCACCTCATTGCACAATCAATCCCCCAGCGTGTTGTATGTTAGACCCTGGGAGCGTGTTGTATGTTAGACCCTGGGAGTGCGTTGTATGTTAGACCCTGGGAGCGTGTTGTATGTTAGACCCTGGGAGTGCGTTGTATGTTAGACCCTGGGAGCGTGT
>JAOPJK010000117.1:324342-334360 GCA_027123565.1 Phycis chesteri
CCACACTGATCCAGAGGCAGACCACCGAGCCCACCTCCTCCTCCAGGTAGCCCTACCTTACCCCACACTGATCCAGACAGACCACAAACCTACCTCCTCGAACAGGTAGCACTGTACCCTACCGTAGCCTGCCGTACTTTACCATACCCTACGCTGGAGAGCCCCTACCATACCCTAGCACCTACCTAAATAACTGCGAGGCAATGGCCAATCACCTCGCAGCATTCAATCCAACAAAGAAAAAGTAAAGATTGCGATGCAGCATATAATGTTTGCAAAAATTAACAACGTCACACGTCCCGCTGAAACCACGCCTCTGCGGCAGCCTCAGCACCGGCCTCAGCGCCCTGCTGAGAGCTGTCGCCCTGACCATTGTCCCGCCGGCCATCTGTCAGGTGATGCGGTCCCCCAGCGAGTGACTTCACCCAGGGCCGTGGAGCGGCGGGGCAGTGAGAGGGCCGGAGGGAGGCGGGTGACATCAGCGCCGTACTTCATGATGCAACACACACAGAAAGCGCGTGGTGACCTGTTGAGATGATGTCACGCCGTAGCTCCACACCCTATTGATTCGGACGTGTTTGAATAATCAATGCTCCCATATTTTCGGGACCGGTGGGTGGGTGGGAGTTTGGTGGTGTGTGTTTGAGCACCCTTTGCGACGAGAATGATTGAAGGTGCACCTTCATCCTAGGAGGCCGACACCGTCTTTATGGACGCGGCCGTGCGCTGGCGTGCGCGGTCCACACACTGGCCGTGTCCTGTGGCCGGCACTCCAGCCTGCAGCGTTCAGCCCGTCTGATGGTGCCGGGCCCCGGGTCCCTCAGGAGCCATGACCCCTGTGGCTTATGGAACCCCAGCGCTGTCACAACACAGCAGCCTGTAGCCTCGAGGGGGGCGTCGGCTCTCGGGATGGGAGAGGGGGGGTGGGGGGGGGGATTGTCACGGAGACCAATGACCTTGGTGGGCTGTGTCACGTGACCTCCTGCAGGCAAATCAACGAGGGTGCTGGCATGTGTACTCGCTCGCGGGGGGGGCTGGGGCTCGTACTCGCCTTGTGTGTGTGTGTGTGTGTATGCACTCGCGTGTGTGGTGTGTACGTGTGACTGTTTGTGTGTGTGTGTGCGTGTGTGTGTGTGTGTGTGTGTCTGTGTGTGACTGTGTGCTTTTACATTTGCGTGTGTGAAAGTGTGTGTGCGTACATCTGCGCACCCGTGTGCATTCGCAGTGGGCGTGTATTCCCGCGAGCGCCTTCTGTGCGCACGCACACACACGCGCACACACACACACACACACACACACAATCAATCAGCGCGTGTGTGTCCGTGCCTGTGCGCCCATCTTGCTGCCATGGCAACGCTAGGTAATTAAACAATCAGGTCTAGCATCTCCTTGATTTCTCTGAGACTTGTGTTTAAAGGAGCGCCGGTCCAGTTAACCCCGGAGGTCCGGGGGGGGGGGAAGGGGGCGTCTGTCCAGAGGGGCCCACTGGAGCACGCCACGCACTGTAGCCAAGTGGAGGCCATTATCTGCACTCGGTTTGTCATTAGCCCTGATAATTAGACATAGTAATAGCATTATAGAGAGTCCCGTGGACAATGGGCAGCGCACACACACTCCCACCGGGAGCACCAATGGCCGCGCACGCCATCGCCGTGGCGCACGCACACACACGCGCACACACACGCGCACGCAGCTGGTACTTTTCCACTCCACTCTGAGTAACGAGGATGGAAGGTGCCATTAACAACAATGCTTATTCAATGGCTCAGTTTACCTCCCGCAATCATATGCGCTGGGGGGTGGGCGACCGAGGGGGGGACTAAAGTAGTCCTCTGACATCTCACTTGGTTAGGAGTTGTTAGGACTACAAAGCCGGCTCTCGGGCGGCTGATGGATATGCAGCAGGGTGGTGAAATGGCAACCCCAGGATTGGCTAGACCTGACGCTCTAACCTAGATATATAGACACTGCTTCAGGCTAGACCTGACGCTCTAACCTAGATATATAGACACTGCTTCAGGCTAGACCTGACGCTCTAACCTAGATGTATAGACACTGCTTCAGAGATCCCTGAAGAGAGCCAAAAAATAGGCCAGGACATCCCAAATAAAGACAAATAAGATAGCATAAATACAGATCTCATATAATGTGGAATTAAATGTGGGGAATGAATAACAGTAATAAAGTTAGCAGTAGAAATGCTTAACCTAGAGGCCAAAGGCAGACCTTCAGTACCTGGGTTCCAACAGGTCTCGTCTTCAGTCATTCAGGTTTCAGGGATGCTCTTCTTGAATTTGCTACAATGTGTTGCTCTGACATGACCTTATCTCCCTCGGCCTGTGTTCTCTTTATGAGACATGAGTTGGTGATTGTGTGCACGCACAAAGACATTTATTTATCCATTAGGATCGTGAGTGCACATGGATGCTAATTATTTGTTGGGTTGTAAAAGGTTACGTCTTTCAGTTTTACTTGAGCGGGTCCACATTCGAGTGAAACTGTTTTCATAAACAGTTCAGCGCTGTGTACATATTTCTTTTTGCAGCCATTTATTTTTGCTTGAGATGTTTCCTATTATTATTTCCGCCATTTTGCGCCAGCCCTCAGATTGCTGTGATTGTCCAACTGTCAAACATGTTGCAGTTGCTAGGTTACAACATCCACAGCCAAGGCTTTCAACAAAGGTTCAACTCCATTGGGTCGTACAAATGAGCCTCTGAAACTTTAAGTAATTGTCAATTTCCAAGAAATCCGTCAGCTTTCAGGTAATTGAACTCTGATGTGCGCAACAGTTATTTCACATCTCACCACAGCCAGAAAGAAGCGAGCGTACCAGCCTAGAATGAAGAGCAATGTAACCATAGGAACCATATAAAATGTGTTTAGAAAGATGTTTAAAATGGGAAAACGCCATTTGTTTGATGCAGCAGCCTGAGATTTTCAAGTACCGGTTGCGTCGAAATAATCTCATTGCGTTACCATAAACGAGCCCAATGTCACACATCCACGCTCCTCATCCACTCGCCAAATTCGCTTGAAATTCTCTGGGCTGCTCGTCCACCAAAAGCACGGCGTTGAGAACAAAGTGGTGTGCTGACTCATGCTCACCTCTCCCCCCCCCCCCCCTCCGCCCTGACAGACACAACTCCTTCCGCCGCCACCTGCCGCGCCAGATGAACGTGACCAGCATGGACTTCAGCATGGAGGCCCTCCCGGTGCGCCAGTCCTCCGCCGTCAGCATCGGCCGCATCAAGCCTGAGCTCTACAAGCAGAAGTCGGTGGACTCGCAGGACGGCGAGGCGCGGCAGCCCGCCGAGGCGTGCGGCAAGCTGAGCTTCTCGCTGCGCTACGACCACGAGGAGCAGTGCCTGGTGGTGCGCATCCTGAAGGCGCTGGACCTGCCCGCCAAGGACTTCACGGGCACCTCCGACCCCTACGTCAAGATGTACCTGCTGCCCGACCGCAAGAAGAAGTTCCAGACGCGCGTCCACCGCAAGAACCTCAACCCGCTGTTCGACGAGGCCTTCGGCTTCGCCGTGGCCTACGACGAGCTGTGCGTGCGCAAGCTGCACTTCAGCGTGTACGACTTCGACCGCTTCACCAGCCACGACATGATCGGCGAGGTGGTGGTGGACAACCTGTTCGAGCTGTCCGACCTCTCGCGCGAGGCCGTGGTGTGGAAGGACATCCACGCCGCCACCACGGTAAGGAGCCCCGCCCCCCCGGGCCGCCGCGCGCCTCACGCTCCCAGGCGCTGGCTGCGGGTACGAGTCAGTAGAGAGTAAAGAGCAACATTTTGACACAGCAAGCATCCTGAAAAACAAAACGTTCCCTCCGCCATTGAGAGGTTTTTGCATTTCGTGTACCCGTGCTTGACAAGCGACCTAATCAGGGACGACATGCCCAGATCGGTCAGAAACGAGGCGTCTGCACTCGCCGACAGCTGACGTATGGCTATGCCATTTCTAGGAAATTCCCGATAATTGCTCATGACTCTTCCCAGTGGCGTGGGGCGGTTGGCGTTCCCAGTGGCGTGTTTGTGGTATGTTGGCGTTCCCAGTGGCGTGTTTGTGGTATGTTGTTGAGGTGTGAAGCAGGGCGCCATGCAGGGCTTGAGCCAACTGAGGCCCAGATAGAGCAACACGGGTATGTATTTGGAGTTGCATTGCATAATTTCATTGCTCGTGGGAATCAGTCTGAGCTAAACACCCACGTGTGCTGTGCTGTTTTGCACACGCTGACGTCCTAAAGTAACTTACAGTAACACAGGACAGGCGCCCCTGAGGCCACGCACCAAATATAATGACACAGGTGAAGTAAGGTGGTGGTAAGGTAGTGCAAACTTCAGCCAAAATTAAACTAAACCTGATTAATGTTGCTTGGAATAAACACTGGTTTTGTAAATGAAAACACAATGCTTCGAGCTGGGATGAATCTAAACTAGATTACATTGGATTATATGAAATTAGATTGGTACTTAGTTGCACAATTAGTAGCCATAAAGTCACCAAATGCTAAATATGTGTATGTATAACTACTTACTTGATTTCAAATCCTGCAAGCTTTCATATAGGCCTACTAGCATGCACTATTGGCAATGCATGCTTGATTATTACCTAAGGATATAAAAACAACAGCAATGTCATCACAACCATATATATTGCAAGTGACGCGGACAATAAAAGTTGCACTGAAGTCAAAATGTCCCAAAGTACCTCCTGTGTTCTCAATCCCCAGCACAGAACCTTCCTTTTCCTTTATTAACACTGCACTTGTGTCACCAAATGTACTCTCCTTTGAAACATCAACGCATTTTTTTGTTCCTCTTCCAAGGATTCAACCCTATCCCACAATTATCCCGCAACGCACTACGCTGCATCGAACCAATTGTCAACGCGGGTCTGGCTTCAGGCTCCTTATCTGCTGGGTCCTTACGGCACCAAACACAGCCGCAGAGCGTAATGACTGTAATCACGCCTCTACCAAAAGCTTCTACCTATTCACACGCCATTGATACGCGCCGCATGCTAACCGGCTCGCTCAGCTTGATCAATTAAATACTTGGCTGAAGTAGCTCGGTTTGTTCAGACGTGAGTCGATGGGCATGAGGAGTTAAAGGCCCCCGATGTACTAAATTGACATTGGCGCGTTGAGCGTGGAACGGCTCTCCAACGCCGCGACCACTCGACCGGGTGTGATATGGTCGATGGGAGTTGCGGGCTGTTTGTCGGTAAGGAATGACGTTTTGACCTAAACATTGTTCTAAGGTCTTAAGTTGAAGATCATTTTTCCATGGCTTGGTTCCAACAGTGATAATCACCTAGTAGTTCCCTCGCTAATATGTTGTTCCCCAATTTGACATCCAACTATTCAGACACACTTTTAATGAAATACTTGAATCCTTTTTCTGCTGGACCAGGCCCTGTTTCCAAGCTGCAGCCCTTGCTGTGTGTTACGTGCTCTTCCCCAGTGTATCGCCCAGTAAACTGCAGGGCACTAGTGTCGTTTTAATCACACTGGAATCAGCTGCGGTGTCCACTTCCATTAGGCTGATTGAGGCTTCAGGTCAGGACGATTCCCTTACTTAATTGCAATCAAAAGCAAACAACCCTCTCCGAGGTTGTTATGTGGGCTGGGGTCCCCGGCAGCTCCTTCAGGGGGAAGGAAGAGCTAAGACGTGGGTGAAAGTTTCTCTCTGAAGGTATGTCGGTACAGAGAGCTTGCTGATAGCCATGCGTTCGCTGTATTTTCTGCTAACTTCAGGGCTAGTGAACGAGGGTCCATCAAATCCAATACACGGGAACACAGCCATCGAATCAATTCCAGAATCAATCGTTAAAGTCTTTTTTATTTAGTATTATTTTTTTTATCTTTTCTTATAAGCTGAACTCTAAGTGACCTTTTGTATAATTGGGTTTTCATTGCAGTCATCACAGTCATGCAGTCATGCAGTCATTTGTTGGTAGTTATTGGAAATATGCGACGGCTTAACAGTAAAACCAAAAGCTGAGTGCCATTTCCAACAGCTTGGGGTTTTAAGCACATTTACAGAGAACTCACATTGAGATTTTCTACCGCATGATTCTGAGCCTGATGAATTGAGTCAGACAGAACATTTGTGGGATAGCCTTGAGCCTATCAATCTTTATGTCATAGCTTTGAAGAGCGAAAAAGTGACAAATGGTTTTTTAACAAAAACAAGACTCTATGGTGAATCGTCATTGTGTTGATATCCACGTTGATGGCGATCCATTACTGCATGTGGTGCTGTGTAGTGAGTTGTAACTATTTCAGCGCAGAGCAACATTGCAGCATATGGACAGGCTGGGATTTTACATGATGAGAACAACTCAGGTTGTGTACAACACAGGGTTAGGTTCATCATCAAAAACAGCAAAAGGCACGTGAGGAGGGGGTGCTCTTCTGTCGAGCAGCTCTCAAAGCAGAACACTGTCTCTCTATTTTCTATTGATTTCAATTTGCACAGTGGATTTTCTTTCTGGTATGTTGAAAAACGTCCAAGATGCGCAAATACGAAATACAACTGCAGATGGCTATTGAATAGAAAACCAAAGAAATACAAAACACAAATCAAAGTGAGTGTGTGTGTGTGTGTGTGTGTGTGTTTGTGTGTGTGTGTGTGTGTGTGTGTGCGTGCATGCGTGTGAGTGCGTGCGTGCGTGCGTGCGTGTGTGTGTGTGTGTGTGTGTGCGTGTGTGTGTGTGCGGACAAGTCTGTGGGGGAAGGTTTGGTCATGAGAGACCTCAGTCTCCTGCCAGCGGGAGGAGTGTTCTGAACAGATTGTGACACTCTCTCTCTCCCCCTCTCTCCCCCTCTCTCCCTCTCCCTCACCCCCCTGCAGGAGAGCGTGGACCTGGGTGAGATCATGTTCTCTCTGTGCTACCTGCCCACCGCTGGCCGAATGACCCTCACCGTCATCAAGTGCAGGAACCTGAAAGCCATGGACATCACAGGCTCCTCGGGTAACACACACACGCACGCACACAGACACACACACACAGTTGGTTACGCACAATACGCTTCCTAAGACTGCAACTACACATTTAGAGCTTTGTTGCTATCGGAACATCTTTGAAGAATAGAAAAGGCTGCAATTTGTGTTTTCTGTTCTGCTTTCTCAGAGCTTCAGACACAGAAAAGATAATGACGCTGTGTGTGTGTGTGTGTGTGTGTGTGTGTGTGTGTGTGTGTGTTTGCGTGTGCTTGGCGTGTGCTTGGCGTGTGCTTGGCGTGTGCGCAGACCCGTACGTGAAGGTGTCCCTGATATGCGAAGGGCGGCGGCTGAAGAAGAGGAAAACCACCACGAAGAAGAGCACGCTGAACCCCGTGTACAACGAGGCCATCATCTTCGACATCCCCCCCGAGAACGTGGAGCAGGTCAGCCTGTCCATCATCGTGATGGACTACGACCGGTGAGGGAGCGCCGGCCGCCACGCCGCCGCCGCCGTGACACGCCACCGCCATGACACGCCACCGCGCGGTGAACCGGCGCCAGCTGGCCCCCCCCCCGCGAGTTTAAGCCATCATCGGCGTTTAAATCAGCGCCTCGATTTCCGAATACGAATTTGTTTTGCTGCGCGGATAACACGTGACTCGAGTGAATAATATTTATCGTTAAATAGCATAATTTCTGTGATTTTCAGTAATTGCCTCGACGCCAAAAAAATAGAACCGAAATAATTAGAAATGCAGTGCAATTTTTGAGAAAAGGCGGCTGCAAAAATAGCATTTTCGGCTGCAACGATAAAAACAACCCAAACGATCACATAATACTGGCGGGACTGTCTTATTAGTCTGAGTGTTTACAGCGGAGGCTTCTTGTTCAAGGACTCCTGCAGGTAGTCAGAGGACACACGGGGGATCCAAGCCCTGTGGAGCTTTGGGCTTGGAGTCCAAACAGCCTGGGCTGTTTAGCGAGGGCGTTTGCGGTCGTGTTTGCAGTACCTTGATTTATTTTGGTTACTAATAACACTGTACACTGCTGTTTGTGGATCCACCATTTTGGTTGTATTGCTTGGAAAAAAAACGTGTATTTTATGGAAACCAAGGACGAGTTTGGCGTTGACTTGAACGCAGCGTTGGGGATTTAGCAGCAGTGCAACTGATTTTTTAGAAAATGGGATTTGCATAAACAAGATGGTTTCATTAAAAGCCAGCAAACAGCACGGAGAGAGTGCGATAACAGAGGGGTGATGGAGGGCAATGAGTAGTTTGGGCTCTCAATTTAAGCGTCTCCTCACTTTTCATCTTCCTGCTGATGCATACAAATGTGTTTTTTAACACAAAAGTACGAAAATCATGGAGACCTCTACTGCATAATTTCTGAAAGCCTTCATTTTTACATTCAAGTGTGTGTTGGTTTGTGTGTGTGTGTGCGAACATGTGTGTGTTTGTGTGTGTGTATGTGTGTGTGTGTTTGCACCAGGGTGGGCCACAACGAGGTGATTGGCGTGTGCTACACGGGACCAGACGCCCACGGCCTGGGTCGAGACCACTGGAACGAGATGCTGGCCTACCCACGCAAGCCCATCACCCACTGGCACGCCCTGGGAGAGGTAGAGACCCCGAGCCCTCACACACCACACACCCCTCACACTCTGCGCAGGGCGCAGTGCACTTAGCTGCCACCGGGGGCGCTCTGTAGGTGTAAACTAGAGTGCGGATCGGGCCGGAATTTTCTGTCCGAGCCCGGCCCGCGTCTGACAGAACAGTAACCGAACCCGACCCGAGCCCGACAGGCATCAAGCTTTTTATGTCCGAACCCGACCAGAGCCCGACAGGCATCAAGCTTTTTTCATACTAATGAGACATTTACGTCTGTGTTCGTCCGCCTTTATTAAGCAACTGCAAGGCATTTGCAGGGCAATCACAACTTTGCGCAGCCCTTGTTCTTTTCATTTTGTTTTGGTATTCCTACAGAAAAAAATGTAACCTCCGTTTTCAACAGCCAGCCGCTGAATAATTTATAAACATCTGCGTTTCCGCAAGCGATTGCTCGAGAGCCTTCACCTCCTGATTGCGCCTCGTCCGACCGGCCATCACTTTAATCCAGGAGAGGTTCACGTGGACGCGGCTGAATGTGATTATTGTGTCCAGTGTGCTGCAGCAGTGATCCACCCACGCCGCGTGGCTGTGGGGTTTGCTTCCTATAGTTGGGTCGGAGCGCGTTCACACCCAAAGTGAACCGAAACAGACCCCCATGTCCAAGCGGAGTCCAGTTGTTTGGTCCACACCGGAGTTGGACCCTGAGTGTTCCCTCCACCCAAACAACACGTTCTATAGGGGGGAACCACTCCAGGGTTCCATTAAAACGGACCCAGCAGCTCAGGTGTCAAAGCGACCCCAGACGTGTCCTTTAGCCAGGCAGTAGCCGGGGGTGGTAGTTAAGACGCTAATAGCAGAGATTATATTGGTTTGACAATATTATTAAATCAATAGGTTGTCTGGCAGTTTGTAGAATTGAGTTTGGCCATTTGCCATTGTTTAGGACATATGAAATTGATGGGTTAATCTAAACAATGAATGCATTCATTTGTTCTTGGTAATGAAAGTAAATAGTGGTGGTCTCTCCCTACAAATTGACTCTTGTGCCTTTTGATTTGTTGGTATTATGAAATGAGCTTCACAGCTCAATACAATAAACTGTAATTTTGAACAGCAATTAAACCCCAACGTCAAGGCTTTGTACTCACTGTAGTAATCATCACAATTGTAGTCCGGGGAAACTCCAACAGCTTCTGACTCCAGCTCAGGCTTCGTGTGACTATTTTGACTCCCTGCTCAACCCTCGATATTAAATGCAATTAAATGCAAAATTCTGCCTGTTTTTATGAGAGTAAATAAGGTTTCAGACATGCCGGAATGAAGAAATGCTAATGTTCAATATTAGGTATAATGTTTTAATAATTAAGATTAGAAATAACAACACCACACACACACACACACACACACACACACACACACACACACACACACACACACACACACACACACACAC